>OLMO02000257.1:22269788-22290007 GCA_900291935.2 Cassiopea xamachana | reverse complement strand
TGATGATGATGATGATGATGATGAATATGATGATGATGATGATGATGATGATGATGATGATGATGATGATGATGATGATGATGATGATGATGATGATGATGATGATGATGGTGATGATGATGATGATGATTGTATTGCTCATGAGCTGACAGTGATTTCTATGGTAGAGCTTCAGAAATTAAACAGATTCTGATGGTATGAAGCAAACTGTCTAACCAGGCCCTTTCAGCTAAAAACAGGCTCTATGGTTCAAGCTACAGTTCTGCCCAGCACTTGCTAGAGGAGCAGAGTGAATTGGATGTCGAGCCGAGTCAATCTCTTTTCTTTACACATTTCACAGTTGTTCTATTTACTTGCAAGCTCGACCCATCCCCCATCATTTGTGCAACAAAGAGAGAATGATTATGATGATGATGATGAAAAAATGTTCTGTGTTGTTTTTTTATAGATATTGATGAGTGCAAACGTCGTAATAAATGTCACGTTGACTCCATTTGCATAAACGAAGTTGGAAGTTACAGGTGCATGTGTTACGCAGGCTTCAGTGGAAATGGAGAGAGCTGTGCCAGTAAGTATAAAAATTTAACTAAAAACTTTGATTATTGATAGATGAAATAAAAACAGTAGTTGAATTGAGACAACAGTTGTGGAATATTCATGATTATCATGATGATGATCATGCTTGTAATTAGAATCATGAAGTGATGATTATGATCATTGCGATGATTTTCTCAGATTATTGTAATGATTCTTATGATGACTATGATGATGGTGATGACTGCGCTGATGATTATTATAATGATTATGATTATGGAAATGTTGATTGTGATAATTACGAGGTATATTGTTGATGCGGTGTATGATTTTATCCCAACATTCAAATGTCCTTCTACTGATTTTTAGTCTTTAAAAGTATAATAGATCTCGTCTGAATGTTTTCCATCGCTACAGTTGATAACCTTGTCTAAACTAAGAAAAATTACGCGTTGCTTTTAGATACATGACGCAGAGCTGCAGAATTTTAGCAAGAAAAAGCAGCCTGAATTATCATGATTTATCTCCTTTAGATATAAATGAATGCAACAATGAGGAATATCCTTGTCACAACAAAGCTTCATGTTCTGATACGAAAGGCTCTTTTACTTGCAAGTGCAAAAGCGGTTGGACAGGCAATGGGACAATTTGTACAGGTACTCTCATTTACTCTATTATTTGATTCATTGTACTAAGCTTAGTACACCCTTATCTCTTTAAGCATAGAATGATAAAAGAGAATGATTTAACAGGTGTAATGTGTTTATAGCTCCATAGATGCGGTAGTAAAAAGCTACCTGTGTAGAGCTGGCCATGCAAAAAGTTGGTAAATCAGCTTTATGTATTTTCCTCAATTTCAATACAACAAACACAGCCCTCATTCACAAAATACACAATCTTTTGTCTTTCAAGGGAAAAGACTGTAATGTACAGCCAGTGTTCTCATCTTTCTTCATGTAACATACCTTAGATGTGCTCAAAAACTTCCTTGGATTGCTAAAAAATTCCTTATATTTCCCAAGCCTAGTCTTTTTTCTACACAAGAAAATTTTGAAAGCAGAAAAGAGAGGAATTGGGCTTTGAAGCATGTCGAAGCTAGTGAGCAGCGTCGTAACATACATTGAAAAAGTGGAAGGGGCACACATCTTCGTAGAGCACTCTTACAAGTAAAAATGGCTACTCTGTACGTTGCAATGTGACAGATGCATACAGATTTGTAAAGAGTGGGGGCGCGTGTCCCCTGTGCCCCCCCAATCTCTAGGTTTGTGTTAGTTAGTGTCCTACAAAAACTGACAAGTGCAAACCATATTGTCCACGAGTGCCTCTAGGGCTCAAAGAAAAATTAGACCTATTTTAAGCACATAGCCGCCCTCCAACAAACTTAGGTTGCTTACTGAATGAGATAAAATTTGACAATACTCTAAGCTCAATTTTAAAGGTTGTAAGATTGATGTTTTACGCCCACAAGTTTGATAATGACAGATAATGTTTTGCCTTCTTTGGCCAAAGTGAAACGTTGTGACCAGAATTTCCACATTAAATTACGAATAACACACTTTCTGTCAGTTCTACGGAATTCCTTAAAATTTCCCTAGATTCCAAAATTCCATAGAAACCTCCTTAGAAAAGCAAAAAATTTCTTAGTTTAAGAAAATTTCCGTAAAAATGAGAACACTGTGTATAACTCATTTAGCCCGATCAAAATTTGAATAATACTTTATTATGTGTTTATCAAATCTGAAAGACATTGGCTACCAAGTATGCTAAAAGAGCCAAAGTCATAGATAAGTGACTGAAAAGAATTTGGTACACACGAAAAAATTACTACGCGTAAAATAGCTGCTTGGCTTGTATAAAGAAAGATATTGGTGCAACATGCTGAAGGTTCTCCAAGCAAATATTCCAAATACTTATCTTTGAATGATATGTTTTCAAGTTGATTTGCTTTCCTAGATATTGACGAATGTTTGTTTACAAACTGTACTGGAAATGCTACATGTCATAACGAACCTGGCAGATACAGATGCATTTGTAACAGAGGATTTAAAGGAGATGGATTCAAGCACTGCGAAGGTATGACGCATTTTCACTGTAAGTCTAATTATTGCATTGCAGCAATTGATGACTTAAGTCAGCAAATGGTATGAGCTGAATTAGATTTGCTTTGACTTGACTTGTGGATTGGTTGAGATATAGTGTACACTCTTTTTTATAAGAAGATAGTTTATAAGAGATTTAATGCTCAAAATCACTGAAATTCAAAAATAATTTAAGAATAATGCGAAGCTTAAGCTTCATCAAGACATTAGAATTTTTTGTATCCTAGTTACAATAGTGTTTTCAGATGTACTTTTGCATTACCGATACAAAATATAAACTCTTGCCTAGTTTTACGATGTAGTAAAACATCAACAAAGATTGGCATATATTCCTTAAATTTTTAGGTGAAGCTTCACCTTTGATATTTAAGAATAATGTAAGAATTGTTCTAAGCTCAAAATCTGAAAAACTTAAGATCATCCAGGCTTGGCAAAAGCTAGGTATTCTTACAAAAAAAGAGTGTCTTACATTTAAACGCGATACATATGACCCAAATGGTATGCTGAAGGTAAAAGTAGGATCCTTCATACACCCATATGTATTGAAGATGAAATATATTTGGGTCATCGACATGTAAAGCGGAAGGTAAGTTCTCTTCTTTGCAACCTTTGTCTCCCCAGTGTTGTTATCAATTACCCATTTACTGCTTAGTGGACACGGCTAGAGTATAGATCGACCTTTGGCCTTCCACACAGGAGACAAGCTCCCAAACCATTACATTACACTCCTTTGTTGCTTGATTTGATGCTCTGCATTAAATGTGGTTGGGTGTGATGTAATGCAGAGCAACTTATATGTGACTATTGTTTTTAAAAACAAAGTCGGGATGAAGTGGTTAAATGTTCCTAATTTTTCACCTATCCTAAGAAAGATCAGGTCACATGACTTCATATACATACACATATACATATTGAAAATTTCTGAAAAGAAAACAACTGAACTCAAGCTTTTGAAGCTTCTCAGTCATGTGCATATAGCTTCTTACGTTCAATTTTCTTCAAAAGCGTATAGTATCCAAGAAGACAAAAAGATCTTGTTTTCTGCTGGTTGGAAAAGAACAACACATCGAATTATGATATAAGTTTATTTTAAGAATGAATGGAAGAGTGATGCATGGAAAAAATTGGCAGACAATGATACAAGCTAATGTAGGTATGAATGAATGAGTGAGGAAATGAATGAATGAATGAATAAATGGACAAATAAATAGATGAATTCATGAATGATTGATAGAAACTTTTCAAGTAGGTAGACATAACAAGATAGCCTTCAGCCAGTAGCGTAACTGAACTAGGTTGGAGCTACGACAACTACTAAAGGCCGGTTTCCACTTAAACGAATGCATCGATTCGGCCGAGGCGGCCGAAGGTTGATGCATGCTTAGACGGTGATTATCAACCGATGGAAAAGTTCAAACCATTTGAACTTCTCAATTAGCCGATTCGGTCGAGGGCAGTGGTGATTTCTAAGAATCTTAGCAAGGGGGCTCTAGGCACAATGACGCCCATTGTTTGGGTGTAGCCCAGCTACAACCACGCCCATATTTTCAAAGATAGAAACATGATCATTTAGTTTAATACTTATATAGTATAATCAACAATAAGAGGTGACAGTAACCATATAGCAGTGCACAATTGATCATAACACTTTGGAAGCAAGGCCAATAAACTCTGAAAAGCTAAGCTAATGCAAGAATTCTAGGGGGCTGAGCCCACCTAAAATGAGCAGAAATCTTAACAAGGGGGCTCCACCCCCTGAGCCTCCCCCTAGAAATGACCCCTGGTCAAGGGTAGCCGAGAGGGGAATCCACATCTGAACCTACTACGCATACACCAATCTCAGGCCGCTTCGGTCGAATCGGTCCATTCGTTTAAGTGGAAATCGACCTTTATGGCCTCTAAACTTTTGAGGTGCCGAAGAGGCCCGCCAAAAGTTTTCACGAGACAATATTTTTGTGCTATTTGTAGTAAAAATTAAGATGCAGTCTCTAGTCTTGCTACGGGCCCCTCTAGATTTCATACTGGCCCAAAGTGTCTCTTTTACGCTACTACTTTTGATTTTAATTTTTAGCTCTTGGTTGTACACCTCCAGTACACTGCATTGGAGAGTATAAAGCTGCATGGTGGTCAAGAAGCCCCTATCTTGCAAATTCATCAAATAAGGAGCCAATTGGATTGTTCAAAGACCTGCTTACTCAAGTGATTATTGACTGTTGTGCCAACTGCTCGCTGTTATCATTTGATGGCCCCTCTAATGGCTCACTTGAAGTCGAAGCAGAAATTGAAGGAAACAAAACAGTTGACTTTGGTTGTCCTCTTTATGGATCACCAGATCAAACCTTATTTAGAGGACTTCCGTTCATGCCTGTGGGTGAGTTGTCTTTAGTTCCCTTTTTAGTTGAATGAGAAAGTATGGAAATGGCCTCTCAGATTCATTCACGATAGGCTTAATACACAAGAATAGGCTTATTGCGTTATCACGCCACGACATTCTCCCATAAGCTTCCTGGGACAACTAATGAGCACTTCAGGCATCAATGAGTGTCCTTTGAAGAAGAAGATCAGCTGCTTCATTTTGATTGATTGATTGATTGATTGATTGATTGCCTGATTGATTAATTGATTGATTGATTGATTGATTGATTGATTGATTGATTGATTGATTGAGGCTACCTTCCTTAATATATATTTTTGCCCCATACGCTTTTGTTTAGCTCTGTCCCAAGAAAAGCAAGATGCATCCAACAGGCTTTGTCAATAATATTATATTTTCAGTGGCTTGTAAACATTATATTATTTACGGTATTTAAGCTATCGTTATTCTACTTTTAGTGGAATCTCCCGGAATTGCCTTCTTTATCAAAGACCAGCCAAAGCAGAGAAGTGCATTGATTGGTTCATTAGGCAGCACGTGGCCAATTCTAGCTATCACCTTTTTGCTTGCGTGTTTATCTGGTGTTATCATGTGGTTCCTTGTAAGAATATATTATTTTTAAACTCATCTATCATTGAATTCGTCATGGTTTTGCAATGCTATTAATTTTCTACCTCTCTTTGATTTCTCCATAGTTTCACTGGAGGCTCTCATCACTATATGTGGTCTACAAAAAGTAAAATACATACAATATTTCTAAAACAGTTGTACAGCGCCTAGAAACGCCAAGCATGTTTGCCCGCAAAACTTAATTGAATTTGTGTGAATTAAAAGATAATTGAACTTTATTGAATTCTTTCTTCTGCAAAAACAAAGTTGGTATTAAATCAAAGTGAAAGAAAAACGATGTTCATGAGTGTAATTGATATATGTTTCATAATATAGGATACCGTTCGAAACCCAACAGAATTTCCGAATTCTTTCATCGAAGGAAGCTGGGAAGGCTTTTGGTGGGCATTTATCACCATGACTACTGTTGGGTAAGCAATAAATAATATTGTATTCTATAACTCTTTAACAATATTGTATTCTTTTCTACAGCCAAAATCCAATTTAGATTTTAAATGCCTTGCTCTCTTACTTCCAATTTTCTCCAATTTGGTTCACGACTGTCTTTATAATTAGCATTCAAACAGTACATTTTCCATGATAAACTTCTTGAAAATACTTAGTTTCTTCTGCTTTTTGTCTTCTGTCGTTATTTATTCTGTCTGGAATCTTATTTTCAACAATACATCAAGTTAAGTAGATATGTTTCTCAAATTGGCTGACCTTCGACTGTCACAGCGTAGAAGTTTGCTCCTCCCCCGCGATACTGTGTAAAAGATAGAGAGAGATTAAATATAATAGAGTTTTAGGGAGATTATTTTTTAAGATTTAAATTGATCGTAGCTATGGTGACAAGGCTCCTCGGTCCTTCCCTGCACGATTATTTGGAATTGTTTGGATACTTGTTGGCCTCGTAATCATTTCAACATTTACTGCTACCATAACTACAATGCTAACAGCCAGCAGCCTCTCTGACGAAACAAAACTTTATGGTACAAAAGTCGGTGTACTGCATAACAGTGAAGAGTACCGACTTGGAGTTAAGAGAAATGCTGAGACAAAAGGTATTGAAAATAGATGTAACTTTCAATTTCTCAGAATTGTACATGTGTTATATTGTTTATTATCAGCTTGTTATTCATTGCTTATAATTCAGTTTGATAGCTCAGGATTTATGCTCTCTTAAGTAGATAACATTCAAGGAATTTTTTTCCACAACTAAAAACAAACAAAAAAATACAAACTACAAAACTACAATAATATTTTATTGTAGCACCTGCAGCGAGAAAAGACACAAAGTCACTGGGTCCTCACTGCAGATGCCACTTACAATTTCTCTTTAATAACTCCAATGTATCCCAGTGTGGAATCCATGTAAGCCTCACATCAAATGTGAAGCAGAGAACTATGACTTATAAGTTTTATTTTGAAGCAAAGCGTTTCCAAGCACACTAGAAATGACAGATAGAAAAATGCAAACCAGAGATATCTGGCACATTTACATGGACTTCGCTCTAGGATAACATGAAAGAAAGGGACACAAAAACTTCCTAAGAGCTTTTAATAACCAAAGTATAAGTGATTGTGTATTCCTCGATAAACAGCAAATCATTTCCTAAATAAATCTGCCGCTGAAAATCCACTCACCACCAGAATTGATTAGTAATAAGGACTTTGTAAGGAGCTTTCTTTTAAAATGCAGGACCTTAAACAGTTTTAAGCGCCCTTAAAAACATAATTTAAATCTAAGGAGTTTTTAAGGAGCTTACGTAACTACTCCAGTACAGTTCTTTGATTTACTCTGAGGCGAATTGTCAGCAATCAGGGCTCATTCAAAAAGAACAGTACGTTGCCGTCTATTGCATCGTTTGATAACAGAACATACAAACAATACGAGCATTTTGCATTCTCTAATAATCCTATCGCCTTCCTTCCCTAACACACCTTAAAGCTAGCAAACAAGGAACGTCAGCTCAGCTTACCAATCACAATTTGGAAGAACAACTTTTCAAGCCAGTCGAAATCAAGATGCCTAAGACTTTAAGCATACCAAATATTATTGCTTGAAGTTGTGTATATTTCTTATCATCAATTACTCATTACCCACACTATTAGAGTAAATGCGCGAACTAATGCTTTAAGCAAAGTATGGAAATGAAGCGAAAGTTGCACCAGGTACGTGGCTGGAGGAAATGTCTTGGAGCAAAACATTACTTTGTGGGCTCATAAGCCTTAATTGACTATTCAAATCTCCAGGTCAACAACTTTTTGCGGGGGCAAGACCATGAACGTTTTTAATTTTGGGGGCAGCGCCCTTTCATGGCCCCTGCAGTTAAGTAAGTACCAGTTAAGCGCTTATGGGGTTTAGCGGTAGTTTCTACCTATTTTCTACTATGATGGAAAGTATATCTTAGTTCTGTTGCAAAAAAGTGACAATATGAATAATCGTTTAGCTAGACTTACTTTTCTCAAAGAACTCTAATGCTTTTGCATTCTCTTTTGCAGGATTCAGCTCTGTTGCTGAAATTGTAGGGAAGATCAAAGAAGGAGAGGTTCAAGGAATATTGCTAGATACGTACATAGCAGGGGAATACCAAGACCAATTGAAAGATCTAAGACTACAGCAAGTGATTGACTATACATTTTCATATGGTGTTGTTCTTTCTAGAGATGCACTTGCCTTGCGCAAATGTTTCTCTCACTTCCTAGAATCAAAGCAAAGCCAAGTCTACTCAACGATCTCTAGAATAATAAAACCTCTCAAGGTAAGGAGGCTTGGGTATTGTCTCAATTCTCTTGTCAATTTTTGTGCACGTTTTTTCTCTGATTGCTAGCTGAATGATGAGGCAAATAGATGAATTTTGTCTTTTTCTACCTACTGAAGAAACTTGCTTCTCTTATCTATTATGCAGGGAAAAACTTGTGGCTTTTAAGGCTATAAAAACATGAGACTATTTCAAATTTCAGACAAGTGGTCAACAAAACTATGCAGCAAAGAAATCGGCCAATATTTTTGATGCAGATTCTGTTTACTTCAAGTACATAATTATGGTCGGCCTAAGCACATTTGCTGGACTATTTCTCATTGGCTTGATTTGGGAGTGCTACATCACAAGACAAAGAAAAACACAGTATACTTTAGCAAACCACAATGATCCAAAAGGTACTCTAGTTCTTTTTTCATCTTATCCTCTTGAACATCATATAGGCTGACCTAAATTAGTGTTTTGTCTCTTGGTACCATTTTTGGTGTCTTAGTAAAGAGTATTGGTACCCGTTCAACTAGCGTGACCAAAATCTTGCCAAAACGTCAATCTATAAAAGTTTGTATCTCTGATTAAGCCAGATATTACAGCGACACATTTCCATTCTTTTCCCATCGTTATTCATTGTAAAAGAAACTTTTCACAAACGTTAGCACTTATCTTTGATAATTTCTTTGTGCTTCAATTAATGATTCTTCCCTATAAGAACTAAGGCTGATTTCCACTTACACGAATGCACCGATTCGACCGAGGCGGCCTGAGGTTGGTGCATGCGTAGTAGGTTCAGGTGTGGATTCCCCCTCGGCTACACTCGGCCGAATCGGCTAATTGAGAAGTTCAAATGGTTTAAACGTTTCCATCGACCGATAACTCCCTGACCAATCAAATTTGATTCGGGCAGCCTCGGGCGAATCGGTGCATTCGTTTAAGTGGAAATGGGCCAACCACTCTCAACGCAATTTCTTGACTGTTTTGGCCTAATTCAAACAAATAAAAAATTTCGAATGAGCTAGAAAGTGATGCCCATCTATGGCAGAAATAATTTATTCACAGAATCTGACATGATGCAATGGAGAGTGCAGTGGGAGTCTGGCAAAGTCAGCCACTTCAGCAGTAACATCTTCAGAAGTGACATAAGCGATTTAAAACAGCAGATCAAAGACTTTGCTGATACGTGGATTAGTCGGCTAGATGATTTGGAGAAGAAGCAGCAACAAGAAATCAAAGATTTGAAAGTTCAAGAAACAAAGGTCAGGGAATTATCATACTTTTCCAACGAAGTGTAAAGCTAATGAAATTTAGTGAAAAAACGTTGTTGAGATTGATTTCACTGAAATTTCCTCAGAAGAGAAGAGAATTAATGCTCATTTTAATTGCTAACAATTTGTGTGTTGTAGCATACTTGAAAAATTTCTCTTGGAGAGCCACTTTTATACGACTTTTTGAAATTTTCCAAGAATTAGCAAGGAAGTCTTAAATTTTTGAAGGCGTTGCAGTCTACTTCTATTTAAATATTCTTTTTAACAGCCCTGTCTTAACATATGATATAATAAACATCAAGCTTGCTGTGTGAAGAATAATCCACGCAAAAAATGTTTTCATATTATATCTCTGCTACTACCTTATTCTACTTATAATTTCCTGCTATTTCCTCGAGAACACCTGATTTAAGGAGTATTAAACAGTATCTGTAAAGCTTTTTGATGAAAAAGATAATTAATTGCAATAAAAAAGAACAGAGACACTCAAAAGAGCATTTTAATGGCTTAAAATTTAACGCTTAGGCAAGTTTTTATGAATTAATGTATATTTCGATCAGAATAATGATATTATTTGGTTTATTTTGCAATCACAAACGACAATTATCATTATTTTAAGCAGAGAAATCAAAACAAACATAACGATAGTAGATTTGGACGAATTCTCAAATACTTCAGAAGGACAACGAAAACAGATACAAATGGAATTGGGCATAGGATGACCACAGCTCTCTGAGAAGAGAAGTGCCCTTAAATGATGTTGGCTAAACGAATGACATGTCAAAGCTTGAAGAGCTTCTGAACACCTCTCTCTGGCTAGCTTAAGGTTGGATAAAAGAGCCAGAATGCTAAGAGGCAGAAAAGGACCTAGAACACGCATTTAGAGTACAGCTAAAGTAAGCAGCTAGTTGTGAATTAAGATATAACTGTAAAAATTAACTCTTTTCTGTTTTATGGTAGCAATAAAAGACACACTTAGAACTTATCAAATAAAGGAATAACATACCTTGAAGTTTAATTTTGTATGTGATTTAGTGAGTCTCGAGTATTAACTATATTTAATAATGTTTTTATAAAAATGATTTGAGAACACCATTCAAATTTAAGTGTGGCCATTTTGAAGACAGCTTCAGGATCTATCTGGCATGGATCGAGCAATGGTTGTTTAGTGACAGCATAGCCAAAACATATCAGCATATTTAGTACACATAAGGACAAAAAAAGAAAAAATAAGAAAGTGCAGAGACAAGTACTGCCTTTTTGGTCCTACAAAAAACGGACTTGCACGCTATTAAGACAGATCTAGCTATTATGATTCTAGCAAGGCTAGGTGATCAAGAATCTCAGACGTCCATCACAATTATAGTCGAACTGGCTTTACATTAACGAATTCATACAATTCTATTCAATATTTCCTAAAAGAAATTGATATAGAACATAAATTGGCATTGAAAGTAGTATCATAGGTGGTTGCTTCATGCAAATTGGGGCCTAACAATTCAGATATCTAAAAATGTATTGGGTCATTACCCTGGTTTGAGATAAGTTTTCTGTTCTAAATTCTAAAAGCTAGCTTTCTTGTACTTGTGTAATTGCTAGGGTTAAGGTTAAAGTTAGAGTTAGCGGTTGCACTAAAATTGATGGTGCAATAATTCATAAAGTGTCGAGAATTGAGTCCAATTCTTAATTTCAGTAATCGCAAGAAATTCTTTGTGAATGCGTAATTTTTGTTGGGTGCAAAAATAGAATGGCTTAGTAAACTTTTAAGAGAAAAATTCATTGCTAGCTTACATTGCATCCAAGTATGATTAATATTTCCAAGCAAGGTACAAGCCTATAAAATTACAAAGTATTACCATCATTTTGAGTTTGTAAATAGATAACAGGTGTTTTCATTGCATAATAATGTATATAAAGTCATTTAGATATAATACTAATTCGAAAGATACAATTTATGCTAAACATTTGTACGTCTTTCAAAATCTGAGTGTCTCAAACTTCATGTACGGAGGCGATGCTAAAGAGAATTGTTGGTGGGTGCACATCCTCAATTTGGCTACAAACATTTGACAACCTCAATTTGGCGACAAACATTTGACAACCTCAATTTGGCTACAAACATTTGACAACCTCAATTTGGCGACAAACAGACTTCGTTCGAGCCCAATTTGCCCACAAATAGGACTCTATTTGAGTTTTATCAACAATCCAACGCTGGCGAGCACTATCGATATTCGGCAAATGTGCCAAGAAGCGAAATATTGGGGTTCGGCAACCTTCCATATCCACTATGGCTACGTCCCTGTCTATGTGTACGTGTTGCATCAATACGCCATACATTCTGCTTTGTCCGATTTTTAACTTTATATTTATCATTTGAAAAACCAGATATCTTCTTAAGTCAATGTGCTAATAAGACTGTAGAAGACCGAAATGGTTTTAAATAAATTGTGCGATTGAGTGGGTACAATATAATTATAGCAAAATTTATTGAGCACAACCTCAGTTGATTAGGGGTGGCGCCATGAATGACTCTACCGATGAGGGGGCTAGAATACAGTTTTTTAGGGTGCTATAAATGCCAAAAATCTCCGAAAACATTTTTTTTACCTTGAGATGGGGGGGGGGCTAGCATGTTCCGGTGGCGAGGCTATAGCCCCTAGCCCTCCCCCACAGTGGATCATTGCATTTAGCTACATGTTGAATAAGTATCAGTCATAGAAATTTACTTCTATGGTCTCAGTATATGGGACTTTTTCTAGAGCCTAATGAGTTCATATGAAAACATCAATAAAATTCCAGTGTAATTTCATAGTATAAATTCCACTGCAAAATACCTCAGTGGTATCAGCAATAAAATTTAAAATCACATTGTTATGAGGGGCATCCATAAAGAATGTCCACACCTTGGGGGAGGAAGGGAGCTAGCAACAATGGGAATAAAAGTGGACAGGGGGAAGGAGGGAGTTAAACTGTAAGTGGGCATCCTTTTCAGTGTTGTCTCTATAAGAGAGAATAAAATAAAATAAAATGAGAGCATTTAAAGGTCATTTTATGGTGATCTTCCTGCGTTAAAGATTGAAAAATAGAGAGGCAAACAAGAAATAAGTACAGTCAGGGGTGATTTCCAGGAAGGGATCAGGGGGCGGAGCCTCCTTGTTAACTTTACTGTTCATTTTGTGAGAGCTCAGTTCCCCAAAAATTCTTGTATTGCCTTTGCATTTCAGTGTATTGACGTTGCTTTCATAGTATTTTGTATTACTATGGTCAATTTTGCGTTGAGACACTTCTAATTGTTGATTATACTATACCAGTATTAAACTAAGTTATCATATTTTCTTCTTTGAAAATATGGGCTTCGTGGCAGCTGGGCCACACCTAAATTGTAGGTGTGGTTAGACTTAGAGCTCCCCTTGCTAAAATTTTTAGAATCACCACCACAGAGTACAGTATGCATGTTTTTTTCAAAGAGTTTTTATTTTTCCATAGTTTTTGCAGCTCTTTATTTGCCTTCTAACTCAGTGTACGCACGGACAGGGGGACGGGGTTGTTAGGCAAAAAGTAGGCAGATGTGGACAAGGGGAGGGAGGGGGGTTGAAACCCGGCCAAAATATGCGGGAAGTTATCTTGTTGTCATTGCCTCGTTTTCATTTACCGCTATTTTCCAATTTCTTTTTGCTCAATATGGACGACGATTCACCGAGTAAATCTAGCGTAAAATTGTTAAAACTGCCATTATCAAGAATAAAAATGATTATGAGAAGCAGTCCAGAGCTTGGAAGTGTCAGTACAGAAGGTTATTTCTTGATTGCACGAGCTGCTGTAAGTATATCTCTCTTTGAACTTTATCAATTTTTTTTAATTCAATCAACTAACATGCTGAAAAATGAACAAGAAAGCAAATTTAGCAAATGACTTTCTTTTTTCATGATGAAGTTGGTGCACTTTTATTTGCTCAAATAGACTATGATTTTCATAGAAAAGCTTGCATTGCCATAGTTGTAGTGTGTGATATTTGCTTCAGATTTATATTCCAGATTGGAAACTTTGAAAATTATGCGCGGGAGATTTGTTTAATTTATTTATTTACAAAAATACTGATTGCCCTTCTAATAAGGAGCTTGTCATTAGTGTTTACATGAATATATAAAGGAATATAGATAGAGTAGATTGAAAAAAATAAAATAATATGAATAAAATCTGTTTCTATTAAGCCAGTGAATTTTAAAAGGATTTTTCACTGGTGGAGCATTTGAGAAAAGGGTCCTCTAGATATATGCAGAATTTACAGATTGACAGGCTTTCAAAAGCACTTCTAAATTATTGGCATAGATTGTGGAGTGAAAAATTCATGTAAGTATATATTTCAAATAAGACAAAAGTAATGAAGTCACTGAATCAAAAAGGCAGTTAAGTGGTTGGGCAAATATGCTCTACTGGTGGGGCAATGAAAGGACCTGGTGGGGAACTTTCCCACTACTTTGTATGCTAAAAATGCCCTGCTTTGTGGTTTTCTACTTTAAAGTTCATAGACTTTGACTATCAGTTACATCTGGATGTACGGCTCTCCACTGTATAACAATGCATGGCAGAAATGAGAATCTAGGATAGTCTGTTTTGGTTGCAAGCAGATGACCCTTGAGTTGGGTAGAAACAATCCTGTGTTTTGTGGCCTACAATCTGTGGATAAGAATTTTGCATAGTTGAGAGTATTGCATGGCTGAGAGTAAAGTATGAAACTGTCATGCTAAAAGAATTTTATACAACTGGAATAATCATGTTACAAGAATTGTGTGGCTGCTACTGGTGCATTCCATGTAAAACTCATGCCAGAGTTATGCCAGTAGCTCCTTAGGTGTACACCAACATTGGAGGTTGATGTATACTTGAGATGGAAGGATAAAAAACAACCATAAATCAAGATTTGAATTTTATTATGCCAGTATGCAGAAGAGTATATTTTAGGCTATATCCACACTGCCATGAAAGCTAACTCCACACTGGAGATCTTCAGGCCTAAGTACATGGAATGTACCGTGGGTGGCTAATAGCTGATGTGCATAGGGGAGAGATCCTCTGTGCAAGGCAAAATTTCCAATCTGATCTATACTGAATCAAGGAAAACAGATTTAGAAATGAGGATAGTACCAGGGATATTACTTGGAAGACACCTTGTGTATAACCCAAAATGATGCAAGTTGCTTATAAATGTCCTTCTAACCTGGTATTGTTGGTTCTAAGTAAAGAAATTTCCTCATGTACTGCATTTTATTGCTGTATGTCCTCTTCATCAAATCAGAATATAATTTTAATATTCAACTACACTCATATAGGAACTTTTTGCACAATACATTGCTGAGCAAGGTCTTAAATCAGGAGAGGACAAATCTGAACTAACCTACAAAGGCCTAGGTAAATATGAAGACTTATATTTTTGGTATATGGTGTGATTGAACTGCTTACAGCATATGGGCAATTAATTTTATCATTTCTCTCAATGATCAGTATAACATTCAAGGGATTTCTGCAAAAAATGTAGTATATGTGCAGATGCAATGAAGTAGATACCATGTTGTATCACTGCCATTAAATGAGTTTGCAAATAGGATAGCTATTTAATGACAAAAGTGTGTTCAGATATATCTTTCATTTGTGCCAAGAATAGAGAGAAACTTCTTTAATAGAGCACAAAAAAGCGGCAACATTCTTTTGATATACTTAACAGTTTTTTTTGTCCAACACTCATTGGAGTATGAAAACCTCGGATAGTGACCTAAAGGTTAACTGAGCTATATGGATTTGGTAGAGAAAGAGGGCACTGGATTTCTTACCAGCATTTACAGGAGACCAACGTTTACTGGGCAATACATCCATTGGCATTCCTGTAGCCCAAAGACAAGAAAGATGAGCCTTATTAAAGCTTTGGTTCACAGGGTACTTATGATTTGCTCTAACACTAAATTAGGATCAGAGCTCAACAAAATAAAACAACTCATTGAAAAGGGATATCCAGCAGATGTTCTACTTTCTTGCATCAACCAAAAATTAGCCAACTTTGCAGCAGAGAAACCATTTGGTTTAGAGAAGTGCCCAGTATACCTAGAATTGCCCTGGATTGGTAATGTTTCATCAAAGTTTGAAAATCAAATTAGTAAAGCCATTACATTTTGTTTCTATGCTGTGAAGCCCTATGTGGTTTACAACACTAGAGTTATGCAATCATCTGCCAAAGAAGATTGTATTCCTACCACTTGAAAAGAAGTTTATGAATATTCATGCCAATGTGAAGCTTGGTACGTAGGATGCACTATGCAGAGACTAGCAGACAGAATAAAACAACATGTCCCCATGAGCATCAGGAAGAAGAGTAATGCCACAAGAGATCAGCCATGTATATGTAAAAACAACAATTCTAAAATTAATTGTGAGTCGGCCATAGGACAACACCTAATTGCAAATCCAGAATGCACCAAAACATCTACAGACAATAATTTTCGGATCACTGGGCAAGCTAGACTGTCTTTTCATTTAAGAGTTTTGGAATCTGTTTACATTAAGACTCCAAACCCAGTCTTGTTTAGACAAAAAGAGTTCATTTTCTCACTGGGATTCTTCAAGTAGACAATGTTAATAGGTCCTAAGTTTGGTCACATTTGGGGCCAATTAGACACATCCTATCACATTTAACTGCATCTGGGTATATATTTCGGTAACCTTTAGGTCACTATCTGACATTTTCATACTCTGATGAGTGTCAGACAAAAAAGCTTTAGTAGTGAAAAGAATGTTGCAAAAAGTGCTGTGGTAAAGTTCTGTAGTACCAACAGACTATTCACAAGCTTTAAAAGATTAGATAATACTTTTTAAAAGTTAATCTGTTTGTAGTACAGCCACTAGCAGCTTTGTGCTTCTCATATCCACTCAATGAAGTGCAGTTATAAAAGAATTATTTTACTACTGGAGCAGTCTATCATTGGGAACATTCACTACCATCAAATATTTGTCTTTATTCATTAGTATAATAATAGTAATGTTCCCAATTTTGATGATAGACTCTTATGTTAAACTGCATGCTGAAACTGATTGCAAAGGACTGGTGGTTCTAACTAAACTACTTATTTTTTCTCTTTTTCAAGCAAACTCAGTTGAAGCTAATGATGCCTTGGAATTCCTTGAAGGTTTGTGTTTGAAAAGTACTAAGTGTATCTGCATAGGCCAGTTGTGTGTTGCATGTTAAGCACTGTGATGATAGAAGCAGATATTTGCTGCTTTGTATCTTGTGAGAAAGATATATGTTGGCATTGCTGTGATCTCCTTATATGCATGTTTCAAAATGTACAAACAAGAGCTCACTACTGTTTTGTATTTAAGCTCAAAACCATGCATATGCAAAGTGTAGTACAAACAGTTAAAGCCTAAGTGAATCTTTTTGCATGTTTTGAGCTTTAATATAGAATAGTATTTGGCTGATGTTCATACCAGTTTGAAGCATGCATTGAACACAAACAAAGAGTTCAATATAAATGCTTTTGAAAGCTGTGCATAAAATGAAAGTATTGAGATTTCCCTCATCATTTATATTCATAAAGTCTTGGACCAGTGGCTCACTGCTTACTTGTATTAGACATTTGACTATGTTCAATTCCTGCATCCAAATGCATAGTTGTTTTTATGGTTTTTGAAGCTACTATTCTGTACTTCAGATTTAGTAGACTTTTAAGAGGGCTTGTGACAGCCATTCTTTTATTTGATTGCTGGTAATTCATAGTGTTAATTCAAATTTCGAGAAGCTTTTTTATAAAATTCATTTGGCTTTTATGCTTGTCAAAGACTCTTATGAAAACTTCTAGTTTCCTTGAGTGTCTTTTTCCACAACATGACTACAAATATATAAATGCAAATGTATGATTTAAGGTATAAGAAATATTTAATTTTTTTGTTTTTGTATCAACATCAAAGCTGTTCTTTTGGCAAATATTACTTTTGTGTTTTAGATATACTTCCTCAAAAAATCAAGATGAAGGAGTTCAGGGAAAGGGTATCAAATCAAGAAAAGGATGAGTGACAAAATTTCATACATTTAACTGTAAAATGTTGTATAGTTCAATTCTTTTCATTCTTAATTACTCAAAATTCAGCCATACTGGCTTTGTTTTAAATAAAAGCACTCAAGAAATTATTTGTACATGAATCAAAGATATCAGATGTTTCTTTGTCCCCAATTCAAAATTCATTGAAATATTACTGAATCTACTGGTTTTAAGATAGAGTACCTTATTGGCCCATTTTGACACCAAACCTTGATAGCATTAATTTTTTTTAAGTGGTGGTAAAAAGACCAGCATAAAAGGGCCAACAGTAGACAATTTTTGGCAAAGCAGTGGCGTTATTTTTGTGGCTCATATTTTTCGAACCATTCACTTATGGCACCATCAGGGAAGGGGGTCTTTGAAATATTTATGTCTTATTGTTGGGGTGGGGAGGAAAGAGCTTAAGATGCTAATATATGCAAATGTGCTTAAATCAGAAACACATTTTATCAGTTCAGAAATGAGAATCAATGATCAGCAGAGTTGACAGAATTTGCAATACACTTGCAAATTTGAATTTTTTAGAAGAATAAAGTCTATGAGATTATTGATCCTCAAAATCTCTGAAATTTAGGAATAATTTTGGAATAATGCAAGGCTTTAATACCTTTCACTATAATGCTTTTTGAATGGTGTAAACTGTGGCCCAAAGTTATAAGGGCCAGCATAAAAAGGGCGAGCATTAAATCCACTCTGTTACACCAACAGCTACTGGGCAAAGCTGTAGCATGATCAAATGAGTCTGTATTCACCGAATGGACAGTTTGCCACAGGTCATTAACATCTGCCCTTACTCTGAATCTCTGTGACATAAATCATCCTCATCACCATCACCATCATCATTATCATCATCATCACTATCATTATCATCATCATCATCATCATCATCATTATCATCATCATCATCATCATCATTATCATTATCATCCTCATTATCGTCATCATCCTCATTATTATCATCATCCTCATCATCATCATCATCCTCATTATCAACTTCATCCTCACTATTATTATCATGATGACCACCACCACCATCATCATGTTACATAGGATGTGACTTTTATTGCATTCATGTAGAAAGTGGAGCATTTGGGAGTGTCTGATTATTAATAGCCCATTGAGCAATACAGAGTAGCTATTTTGTTCGAAAGTATGAGGAAAATGTGAAGATGGCTTGTTGCTATGACATCACATAAGATATCTCATCAACATAGAATGGTATTTGTAGATACGCATAGTTTTTTAGCCATACCAATCGTTAACCCTTCTTTTCCTTTGAGATTTTGCCATAAAGCTGCATTCTGAATGTTCAGTCATTACATCATAAGTTTCACTTTCTACTCTCATAAGCTATGTTATTAAAGAAAAATAATGCGATTATTGCTTCTCATTACCACATATGTTTGGTTTCGGAAATCTTTATCGCCCCTTTCTATTTCTAAAGGCAGATTTTATCCCATTTAAATACCTTCTAACGTCTAGTTGTACGGCATCTGTGGGCCCTGATTTTCTCATGTTCTCACGGTACTTCTGTGTGGAGAGCGTTATTAGTTTTGGGATAATGACGTAGTAAGTGTCTATTGGTAACCACGCCTTCTGCCACAACCATGTTTTGATGAATTTGGAAGACCACCGTTGCTTGCCAACATGGCTACGCCGCTGTTTTTAGGAAGAATTATCTGGCTGTTTTATGAAACGTGGTCGGCTATTTCAATCGAATTCGAATCACAAAAAAAATGAACCAGTAATCTTAGGGCTTTTATGCGTGTTCCGTTCTTTGACAATATCTTCAACATTATGACGACGCTTAACAACGCATACTCAAGGCCTGGGGCAATGACTGGCCCACACATTGGGCTCCAGTAAATCTTTGATGATCATAATGTCTGAGAAATTGAAAAACAGCCAGCACACCCGTATCTTTCAAGCATACAACTTTGGAGGATCTCATGACCTTCGGAGCAGTGACTCAACGCAATATAGGGCACCTTAGTTCAAAACGAAAGGCCCACGAAGAAAAGAGCCCTCGAAAAATTGTTTATTTGTTTTTGGTATACAGTGCTTAAAGGCTCCATCACAAGGGCCGCCTCATACTTAATTCCTAAGGGCCCCGAGTGTTTCCGTTGTGCCACTGCGTACGAGAAGCAAATATGGAATCATAGGAAGGGGAAGAGATTTTTAAATTTCGATGGAAATATAGGCGGTGTTACCATTTTTCATGGTTGTTTCAGGGGTGACACCAGGGGGGCTAGAGGCTGTACTCCCTCCCCGTTAGAAGATTATATACTCTTTTCTCGAAGTTAAATTACCAACTCTCGTCCTGCTGGCAATATCTCATTTGAAAGAGACAGCCTCCCTTTGGAAGTTCCTGATGTCACCCTTGGATTGTTTATGGGGTAATCGTTTCTTTTATAAGAAAATCATTATTTTGCCTGAGCCTCAATTTTCTTAACTTTCCCGAAATTGAGCCTGAGATTTTCTTAACTTTT
>OLMO02000257.1:22259120-22269688 GCA_900291935.2 Cassiopea xamachana | reverse complement strand
TTACTAAACTGTGAAATTTAACGAATTGGTCTATGTAGCTACTTCACATTGGAATATAAGCTTCATTTTCCAACAAGACAAAAATTGCCTTACAAAGTGGCAGTCCAACTCTGCAGGGGCGTTTCTCTCCCCTGTCCCCCTCTATCTATGCCACCGATCTCCAGGAAAAACCCTCTGAATGAGAATCAAGACAATAAAACGCTATGAATTATGTGAAATTTTTTCTGTGAAAACTCAATCATAGGAATACTAATACCATGAATAAAAAGTTATTCGTGTACCCTCTTTGAATCCTTTTATTTTTTCAGCCTTTCAGTGGTTGTCTGTAACAAGGAGTCGCCGGTAAGGTCGACGTATTTTTGCTTCAAGAAGTCTTCCATGAACCGATTTGTTGAGTAGCGAACGTGTGGTTTGCTTGCTGTTATTGCTTCCAAAATAACATCAGCTATCTCCTCTGGTTGCTGCCATTTACCTTCAAAGCTCTCCATTGTTTTCTTGAACATGGTCTGAAATGTCTCGGCAGTCTTTTGGTCCGTATCTTTTGCCACGTCCTGATTTATGTCTGCATTATGTGCAAAAGGGGTAGCCACTGGACCTGGTTCGATGAGTGTTGCGCTGAAAATATTTTGCTAATTAAGTGATTTGAAACAAAACAGAATAGGTTCGTAGGCAACGAAGTAATTTCTAAAAAAGCAGAATGAATTGTAGACTGCAAACTGATTTTCAAATGATAATGTCCAGCTGGTACTCTATCTGTGCAATCAACGTTCTGTAAAAAGTCAGATGGCAGTTTCATAGTACGTACATAACCAGTGGTGATTTCAAAAAATTTTAACAATCGGGGGATCTAGGCACAACCACACCCATAGTTTGGGTGTGGCCCAGCTACAACCACGCCCACATTTTCAAAGATGGAAACATGATAACTCAGTTTAATACTGATATAGCATAATCAACAATAAGAGATGTGTCAATAACCATATTGCAGTGCACAATTGATCATAACACCTTGGAAGCAAAGCTAATAAACTCTGAAAAGCTAAGCCAATGCAAGAATTCTAGGGGGGCTGAGCCCCCCAAAGTGAGCAGAAATTTTAACAAGGGGGCACTGAGCCCCTCTTAGAATCACCCCTGTACATAACTGCACACTTCTTAAAGTATACCCACAGGAGCCTCACCGCCTACAACAGACTGGTGTGACGATTCCAAGGGGGCTACACCTTTAATGTACCACGCCCTTCATGATCACGCCCATTGCTCATCCAGGAACTGGGCACATTACCACCGGAAGTGACGACTGCGTGATAACGAGCAATGGCATGAAATGAGAAAAGAATCTTGCCTAAGGCTTGTAATTCCTATTCTGTGCCCAAACCCAGCTTTTTCATACCGAATTTGGATTAGTTGGAAAATCGATCTCAGAGAGCACTGAGGGGAGGGCATGTCTCCTACCCCCCGGTAGCACCGGCACATGCCTATTTCATTGGGCCTACCATAATACTACTGTCAATATTGGCTAACATGGACGCCGGAGAGAGGGGGGAAAAGGGGAGCAAGCGCCCCCTGCCTTTTATTTGGGGAGCAGGGAGGAGTAAAAGTGCCCTTTTTGAAATGCAAGAGCTTACTTTCCAAACGTCAATATGACATAGATGAAATAGCCTAGTTTAGTAAGCAACATCTGATTGGAAAGGTAACTATTTATATGATTGTGAGAAATATAACCGCTGCAGATGAATGGACCTAAGATGTCCCAAAATTTGCCCAAAAATTTGCATTGCTCGACGGTGCCCTTTTGCTTCTGTTGGCTCCCCTTGCCCCACTGTCGTTCTGGCGTCCCTGTTTGTCAAACTTCGCAAAATGTCGCAACAGAATACGCTATAATGATTAGATGAAAGGCAAATAATGAATTAAGAATAAGAATGTTGAATTTGGCAATGAAAGCTACATACTTGACGTTCTCAAACGGTATAAGCTCCATTGCAAGTGCTTCATGATGCCCTTCCACTGCGAACTTCGTAGCTGCGTAGGTGCTAGCAAATGCCATTCCAATAAGGCCAGCAACTGATGTTACTGTCAAAACATGTCCTGACTCTTTTTCTTTCCNCAACTGGGAAGTAGTTTTCGTGTCAATTTGATTGGGCCAAACACGTTCGTAGCAAATACACTCTGAAGCGCCTCATCGGTTTCTAGCTCTGCTGGACCATATCTTCCAATACCAGCGTTGTTTACTAAATGGAGAATTCTGGTTTATTACAGACAATCATAAAGAGAAAGGTGGTTTAATGGCGGGGAGGGGGGAGTTACCCAAAAAGTAAAGACGTAATACCTACGTTTATAAGAAAAATCTCCATAAACAGTGTCTCATGAATTCAGCAAAAGCCTTGAAATTGAAGAAAAAACTTTCTTCAAAATAGTTTCTGCTATTATTTTAACTTTGTGCGGCATCCACAAACAAGGGGTGTTAAACCTACGGCCCGCCGAGGAGTTCAATATCGCCTTTGATAGCATTTTGAGAAGTGCGAAACCCAAGCGATATTTTTCTTGCCTGTACTACCTACTGATATACTGTAGTTTTTTGAAGTCACATTTAAGGTAGTCCCGTATACTTTCTTATGCAGGGGAGTGCCTGTTAGAGAGAACACTTATCCTGAGCCATCGGCAGGTGAGGTATCTAGTTAGCGATACCTTCAAAAATGGTCCTACAATGTTCGCAAAGCATCACATAGTAAATTGTTCAATTTGATATATAATTAGGTTCATTATATGGTTCACTTATTCATAACATACTTATAGCAGTTTATATGTGCTTCCTTAGAACCCACGGGAGCTACTATAGAGGGTGTAGAAGGCCTTAGATTTATTTAAAACTGTATAGGAAAAAATGTTTACCTCATAACTCCATATATTTGAAAGTTTACCATTTCTTAATTTATTCATTATTTATTTACAACAGTTTATATTTATTTCCTTAAAAGCCATAGCAGATAGCATAAAGCGCATAGAAAGTTTGAAATGTACTCAGAATTTTCCAGTGGACAAAGCCTGCCATATAATTTTTTTGATCATAATTTTCTTTGATTTTGTATATTTCTTGTTTGCTATATATGACAAATAAGAAGTATACAAACTAAAAGAAAATTATGATCAAAAATTTATATGGCAGGCTTTGAGGCAATTTCAGCTATGTGTCATATATCATGTGATATGAAACTGCAAATGTGTGGTATGGGGATTGTGGCATTCCATTGAATTAGAAATTTAATGTGTTGTTATTTGGGCAAACAAAATTTCTACCTCTACAAAGTTTGGAAACAATAAAAGGGTAAGACTTCATCTGCTATTTTCTAGGTCCCACAGTTTTTCAAGGGGTTTGCCCCCAGGCTCCCCTTCCTCTTTGCTTTTTACTTTCACAATGCTGTTGTTTTATACTGCAATAGACGTTCGTCAGCATTCCAGCTACCACTCCAGCTACCACTCCAACGTTTATCCAGAATCCTTGATTTGAAAGCACATCTAGCTGATGAAAAACAAGTCTTCACTGATTAAATCTGCCCCAAGTGCATAAAGTGAGATATCATAGTCAACTGCATCTTCATATGTTTCTCCTTTCACATCCCAATATCCAACTTTACAAACATTCCTTGCCATGACTTTTCAATCCTTCCTATAAAACTCTTCTTTTCTCCACGATCCTCCTGCCACACATGAAGAATGTCCCTACCCACATAATTGCCTGAAAGCAATTCTTTCAATTTTGGCTAATGTTTCTCTCTAGCTCTGGGAATTCTTTGTCAATCTCATCAAGATTTTCTATCTTCTTAATATTTTCTCTGATTTTTTCCTGTCCTTTTTTCTGAGTTTTTTGTTTTTTTTCTTGCATGAAAAATGAAATAGTAATGGGATCTTTGTAAGAAACAAGGATAGATGTCGCAATAATTCACAATCCGATAAAGTTCCAGCCTTCGACGACATGGCCTACCCACGAATCACATAAAAATGGTGTGTACTCCGCAACCAAGACACGATCTGCGCGACCAAATACGGCAAACAGACTTATTAACACTGTTTCTCTGATACTTACTACGTATTTCTCATGAAATTTTATTAATTTCCTATGGCGAAAAAGTTGTTTACTTTTCGTTCAAAAATACCCTTCAAATTCAACTATTAAAAACACGTCACATGTTGACATTCATTTGAAAAGTAGCAGAAAACTGAGAACAATCATACTTATATCTGATTGGCCAAAAATTACAATAATGTATTGTTCGTAGAGACACAAAGAAGAGAAAAGCAATGAGTTAATCCACTGCTCAGCTGACTTTTAGGCCAATGTAGGTTGTGGGTCAAGGGGGAGGTGGCGGTTCAAAGGCCTCACAGCTGGCAACAATGGCATCACCTGGGGGTCAAAGTTTGGCAGATGTTTGCCAAAGATAGCTGGTGAATATCAAAATATTCAGTGACTGATCCAGACGGGGGCTGATTATCAACCCGGAAAACGTACTAATATTCTTGCTCTATGTAGCCTCGAACACCTTGATGCCCTAGAGCTTTTCCCCCTCTCCCCCCTGAAGGTACCGTGTCTGCTTTTGCCCCCGTCTCACTTGCCTTCTTGTTATGCAAAGGCAAATTTTTGACTATGTTTGCATTTCCTGACAAAGCATTACACAGCACAAATTTATCCTTTGCAAGGGCAAAGCATAAATTTATGCTGTGTAACGCTGTGTCAGGTAATTTAGTCAGAGTTTCCATGATTAGATTTAAAGGCATAGATACAGCTATCACACATTTACTTAAATCAAGCCATATTACCTAGACTCTGGGACAAAACTCGCACTAACACGCCCACCCATTGCCATTCTCCTAAGTATAGCCAAAGCTCGCCTCCCAACAACTAATTTAGATTACCTACCAAGGATATCGATCTTCCCTTCTTTTGCTACGATCTTATCAACTGCATTTGTGATGCTGTCGTCTTTTGAGACATCTAGCTGCTCAACAAAAAGCGTCTTCCCCAGGGAATCTCCTCCTTCTTCCTCCAAAGCACCTTTCTTCTCCAACGACCTCATTGTAGCATAAACTTTAAACCTTTTGCTTTCATCTTTGGCAAGCTTTACTGCTGTCTTTAGTCCAATGCCAGTGGAACATCCAGTTACCAAGACGATCTTTTGCTCCGACATTTTCGCAATGGAATGGAAATATCACGTTTCACCGTTTGGGCTTTCTTGCTTCTACAAACACTGCACTGTTGCTCTGCTTTATATCTTGTTTGTTCGGCGTCTATTGACAAGCCCCAATGATCATGCCTCTGGCCGCTAGTAAATTTCATTTTGTTGATCTGGTGGCCTCCACTTATTTTAACGAAAGACCATTTTCAGGGAATAGTGTAAAGTGTATACTCTTCTGTTTTTGAGAAGAAAGGTATAACAATATTAAGGCTGAGAATCGCTGATATTTAACAATTGATTCCGAATAATACAAGGCTCAAACTTCATCAAGATTTAGAATTTTCCATATTCGAGTTGCAATACTACTTGTAGATCAACTTTTTCACTATCGACAAAATATCTGTCCAATTATTCTGTCCAATTTTTTTGCTTTATGATAAAGTAAGATATCAACAAACTTCTGAATATTCTAAGGTTCAAAGCCAAAAAACTTTGTAATTATGTAGGCTCAGAGAAGAATTAGTTCTTCTTATAAAAAAAGAGTTTTTTACTAATACTACTATGGGCAGGGCCGCATTTAAGTCGGTTGGGGCCTTGGGCCCAGACTTGATTTGGGCCCCTTGAAATACACCTAAAAAACTTGTGTCACGTGTATAGTACCCAGCACCCTGTTAGCATGAATTTTTATGGACATGGTTGCAAGGTAAGTTTGTAAGGGGACTTGTAATTAACTGGTTTTTTGAAATTTTGCTCGGGGCCCCCTAAATCTAAGAATTTTAGGGGGCCCTGGGCCCGGGCCCAGTGGGCCCATGGGTAAATGCGTCTCTGACTATGGGGAAGGTTCATTGCGTCAAACCTTGAAGTAGACACTTCTTTTTCAAGGTTCTTTTTCAATGATTTAATCAACAAATACAAAGCTTAACACTCAACATACATAACAAAGATAAACGTCTTTTTATCAGAAAGTTTTTTCGGCCATAACCAGGGGCAGATCCAGGGGGCCTGGGGCCCATGGCCCCCAAACGGCAATGTTTCCTATAGCATACAATTGTATTAAGAAACTTCTCACATAAAAAGACAAGTAAGAGCTACTTCATACGATGAGCCATAGATGAGCCGAACCTATGCATTTAGCAATTTGAGTAGTTAAGTTCATCTTCGGTTCAGCGTATGAAACCACAGAAAAACATCGGCTCGAGCCACAGTCACGCTGTTCATTGGTTCAACACTGGATCATCCCCTTCGGTCGCACCATTGTTGAACCAATGCTATAATAGGTTCGGATCATCTATGGCTCTTGGTATGAACTAGCTCTAAGGCCCGCCCCCGAAAGTGTAGCTCCTGGCCCTAGTACTGAAACTTTCTCAACTTTTTCAAGTTTCTAGTATCAAAACTTCTTCCCTAAGACTTTCTTGTCAAAATGTTGAGTTCCAGTGTATTGACTATGTTCATTTGTTAAACTTTTAGAGGGCAGCTAACATAACATACCGAGCATTTTGTACACAAATAAATCGAGCTGTAAACGCATGAACACCCGTAAAATTTCCACTGGACTTTCTTAACTTTTCGAGCAGTCAAGCAGTTCTTTCTTATGGAAAGCGTTCTTTTAGAAAAAAATGCGATCAAATCTTCATTGGCTAGCAAAGGAATCACCATCAAAGGATTCCTGAACATTATTGGCAGGATTCCTTCGATGGTGATTCCTTTGTTAGCCAATCAACATTTGACGCCTATGCTGTTTCCATCACCTTCACTCAATTTCAGCATCACTGGTATTACTTTCAGCAGGGGAATGAACTTACTGATGATATAAGAACTAATGAAAATGTGGCAGCATTATAAAAAAGTGACAGCCTGGAAGGGGGAAAGCTGTAACTGCAAATTATGTAGATTGTGGTGTTGTGTTTTCTAGCCTTTTTTGTTATCACAGCAGTGCTTTAGTTGTAATTGGTTTTAATTAGTTGCTTTAGGCTGATGCCATTGTAAATAAATTTGTATGACACCAACTGTAAGGAACAAGTTAGTATTAATAGGGGCATCGAAACGACTATATGTTCGGTATTCTGCTTACCTGTATTAACTACAGCATCATTTTCAAGGCATTTGGGATACGAGCAAATGGGAGCTGGTCTTTTATCGTACATTATTCGGCAAAAGAAGAGTAAAAGTGTGAAACATGCAAAAGAAATGGGGACCTAGCACCCTCTGGCCCCCCTCCGACTTCGATAGCCATGGCCAGCAACGTTGCCAGTGCTTCTCACAGCAATTTCTTTCCTTTTGAGCACTTATTTACTGACGCAAATTCTAGGTTTCAGTCGGACAATGCTATCTTGGTTCAAAATTAAGAAGCTGTGGGAGGGGGTAGGACGGGACGGCATGAATTTTTCCCAAAAGAATTGGGCGGGATGTCTATTTTGGGCTGGAAAATACTTTAAATGATTTCAGAGTAAGTGTTTCGCACTCTTAAGGCCGGTTTCCGCTTAAACGAATGCACCGATTCGACCGACGCGGCCTGAGGCTGGAGCATGCGTAGTAGGTTCAGATTTGGATTTTTCCATCGGTTGATAATCACCTTCTGAGCATGCATCAACCTCCGGCCGCCTCGACCGAATCGATGCTTTGTTTAAGTGAAAACCGGCTTTTACATCGAATACAGCACACCAGTCTACACGATAGGTCAGGGCAGCCATTTATATCAATATCGGTGTCCAGTGAAGGCAAGAAGGTAACTGGAGGACATGCATGGGGGCAAAACCTACCAGTGAAAGCACTTTGGAGGGGCAAAAGCCTTATTTTTCTATGTAACTCTTTAGATTAATGATTCTATTGGGGGCAAACCCGCACAAAATTTCGCTAAAGGGGCATTGCCTCCCTGCAGGTACATGTTTGAGTGAAGGGTAGCAGAACTGGAAAGTGAAGGATCAAAGTCTTGTCCCTTTCAAAAAAGGTTGGTACCAATTGAAGCTAGAGGATTACAGATTTTTATCAATCTGTGACGGAGGCAGGTAGCTACGTTGATAAACGGCCATTACGTAATCCAAATCTTTATGTGATCGGTGAAACTTTTCAGTTAGATAGCCCCCGTATCTTTTACCTTGAAAGTGGCTTTGCTATTATTAATTCGAATTTTGAAAGGTTAAAGTATTTGAAAGCATTCCTTGAGGTGTATGAACCCGTTCTGAATTCAGTGTAAAAGTAGAAAGAAAAATTCCTTGTGGACGTCCACCATGATAGAGTTACATGATTTTGTTATATAGCTTTTGCCCCCAGGGAGTTTTAAATGTTTAAACAGCGCCACCTTTGTATTGTCTGTAGAGTATTCAATTGTCCTTCATTTTAGAGCTGCAGGGGTGAGCAGCAGAGGAAAGCAAAAGGAGCACTTGAATAGGCATGCTATGAAATCGGTGTCGTTTTTGAAAGTCGAATCTCCACTGTTATGTTGTACAACACGGCAACTGGTACGGAAATCTGCATGGAAATGACAAACAATTTAACGGTAAAAATACATTAGAAAAAATAAGATTTTTTCTAGTGTCTTTTACCCGTTAAAGTTTCATTTGCAACGTCCTAAAATAACTTACGCTTGTTGCACTTTGTGATGAACTACTACAGAGCACCGAACAATCAGGATGATGGTAATGCTCGGGGGAATGAAAATCTTTTTGAAAGTTAATAGAAGGGGGCTTGATTTAAAGGGGGATAGGAAAATAGGTGGGATTAAAAATAGAAAAAGCAGATTGATGAAGTAAATATGCCAAACAAACACAGATATTCATGTGCAATTCGCTTTTTTAAACTTTTCCTTGCATTTATGTACACGGCCTCTATTTGGTTGCGCACTGCCGTAAAATGATTTTCTAATAACTGATTACAGATTCTCAAAATCTAATAATAGGGGGGTTGGAAGAACAACGGGGGTGGAAAATATTCAAAAAATTTAATAATCCGGAAGGGACGATTATTCGGTACTCTAGAGTACTCTGGTATTTTATTGTTTGAGAAATGGCATCAAAGTAACAACAATTCTGAATATAGTTCCTGGAGAATATGTTGAAGGATTTTGTAGAAATTAAGTGGAATCCAATATTGAGTATTGTAAAAAGAGGAATGACCACATAATCAGAATATAGTGATTTGAAAAATGAAAACCTTTTGATTGCAGATATGACGTAGATTGAACTTTCTGTGATCACTCTGATTGGTGAAGATTGATTCTGCTTGCTTTCCTGCCGGTCGACTGACAGTCTTAATTGCTTGCTGACTTCCTAACTGCTTGTATGTCTGGCAGACTGAATGACAGCTGATTAACTCAATGACTATCTGTTTCACTAGTGGACGTAACATCTTGCTGACTGGCTGTCGGCTGACTGAATGTCTGACTGACTCTTTGACTGCATGTCTCTCTGCCGGCTTTCTTGGTTGTTTGGTTGGCTGCTGACTGCTTACTGTTTGAACGATTGATCAATGTTTCGATGATCATGGTGGTGGTGATGGTGATGATTGATGATGATGATTTACCTCACCCTTAAAATATGATGGTAACTAAGGGAGCCTTGTTGATGATGATCTGAATGATGTTGATGATGATGATGATGATGATGATGATGATGATGATGATGATGATGATGATGATGATGATGATGATGATGATGATGATGATGATGATGATGATGGTGATGATGATGATGGTGATGATGTTGATGATGATGATGATGGTGATGGTGATGATGTTGATGATGATGATGATGGTGATGGTGATGATGGTGATGATGTTGATGATGATGATGATGGTGATGGTGATGATGATGATGGTGATGATGATGATGATGATGATGATGGTGATGATGATAGTGATGATGACGATGGATTATTTAGTCAACCTTGAAGTATCCCAAATTAAATTATTATTTTGGCTATCAATCTATATTTTTTCCAAATTTCTAATTTTACCAAGCAAGCTGGAAACCAACGACCTTTTTTATTATTAATGTTTTAAGAGATATGTTTATTAGACTTGTGCTACCACCTGCTTCAATTAATTTATTGTCAGGCCAATCAACTAATTGAGGACTTTTCCTTGAAGTAGGATTCTCTTCAAAATTAGATCCATAAGCAGCTTTTTCCGACACTTCCCATTATTTATTTCAGCTATTGAGGCTTAAATTGCTCAATTTCGTGCATATGTAGGAAAGATTACGAAAATTTTTATAGCAAAGGCGCTGTAGGGCGGTCTTATGTGATTAGCCAAAGTGCTTTTTAGGGAGAAATTTTCCTGCATTTTGCAGTGACGTTTGCAGGCGAATGAACTGCAAGACAATTAAATATATGTTATGTCTTCTGCCTACGGAAAATTTCACGAAATATATGTAGATACATTGCTTTCTGTGTGTATTCCAAAGT
>OLMO02000257.1:22207000-22221306 GCA_900291935.2 Cassiopea xamachana | reverse complement strand
CTTCAGTTGCTTTTTCAATCTCTCAAGTTTCTTTTCCTCTGTTGTACTTCCTGTAAGCTTCCTCAATTGAGGTGGAACATACTTTGTCCCTTTTTGCAATGAAGAAATAGCATCAATGTCATTCTGCTGCTTAAAGCAATTCTCTTGCTTTTTCACACCAGCATGATTATCCCCAGCATTATCTCCTAACTCTTCAGCATCTTCATCATCACTTTGTACTTCACTTTCTCCATAAAAAATATCTTCATCATCAACACTGTTTTCTTCAATGTCTTCTAAAACATTTTCATTTTCACTATTACTTTCATCTTCTAAATTCTGCAAAATTTGCTCATTTTTGTTACTCTCTTGCACTCCTTTTACCTAGTATAGAAATGCTGCCATGAAAATATTGATCTAGTTGGGCATACATTTAAAAGATTGGATGTATTATGACATCAGAGTTCCCACTCTGTTTTCATCAATTTTTCATAGGCTATTTAGGAGAAATTAGGAGATTTTCACAGCCATTTTTGGAGGCTCTGCTGATTCCATAGAAAGTTGGTAAGCATTGAGGTACATTTGTGATAATAATGGATAAAAGGTCACTGAGATGACATGACATAAATAGGGTAAATTTAAATTTTACCATCTCATTCTCCCATCAAAAACATTTCCTCATCAAAAATTACTATATTCACAGTATAATATGAGAGAATTGGGGATTTGACCATATTTGTTATGGTAAACCATCACAAAATAATTTATTAAGCAACATAACTGCAGAATAGAAATTCAGCTTATGAAAAATTTAGGAGAACAGCAAAATATTTCTGAAAATTTAGGACTTTTTAGGATAGTTCTCTTTTTCTATGATATTTTAGGATTATTTGGAGTTGTGGGAACCCTGGATATAAATGATGATAGAATGAAACTTTTCTGTGATAGATATTAGAGCCAAATACCAGCTCTTCAAAATTCCATAATGATACATCACAATCAAAAATTGTTTACTGAGTGCCAATAACAGTGAAAATGACTCTTCAACACTGTCTCAAAAAACAAAAATTTCTAACAAATATCATCATTAAAAACTTACATGCATACCTTTTCTGAAAGGAGAGATATTTCACCGATTTTTGCATTACTCTGTCTACTGACTGCTTTTGTATTTGCTACTTCTGGTTCATCATCAATATTTTCCTTCCCACCATTCACCAAATCATCACCCTCACTATCAGACATATACAATCCTGGGTTTTCAACTGGTTCACAAACTTCTAGCAAATCTTTGGGTGGTTAAGGCAAATGAAATAAATATGAAGATCTAAGTTGGCATTGCCAATAGGGGTAAGGAGCTGCCCATAAAATTCACTGGGCACAGGGGGTATGTATAGAGGTACTCTACACTGCCAGTTATGCTCATTGCAGAAGTTAATGCAATACCTATGACCCCAATCCAGTTAAGTAGTTTAAAGTTCTGTAGATTTATAACAACTACCTATAAAAAACCTGTGCACAAATTCTGTAAGTACAGTTTTAAAGATGATTTAAAGGATACAATCAAGTCCATCTTCAGCAAATTTTGATGGTAAATTTTTCCTTTTCTTCATTCTCAACTTCCTCTCAAGACTAGAAATTAATTTGTCTTCTTTTTCATTTGCAACAAGTAAGTCATCTACATTGTTTGTTTGTGTTTTGGTTTCATCAATCTATTTGGGAAATGCAATCAGTTTCAAAAAACATTTATTTTAAATTTACTTCTCCAAGAATTAACATAAATAATAAATAATAAATGACAAATAAAACTCCCACACCTAAAACAGGTTGGACAAAAATGTGGGGATGAAATGCTGATTCTACAAGAAAATTAAATAGACTGACTGACTAGTGGGGGAAGTGCCCCACTAGGTAATATTGTCTGCTCCACCCCCTATTATTGAGGTTTCAGCTTGCCTCACCAGTAGTGGGCCTTTTGTATAGAATAAACTCTTTCTTGTATACTGTAGTATTTCAATAGAAAATCTTGTATACATATGGTCTACTTAAAAGCTTGTGTCCCATTAGTGAAAAATTCTTTAGAGATGTCCTGATTGACTCATATTCAAATTACTAAATATCTGACTGCAATACCACCCTAATGACTTATACTATCAATTCAATTGAAACACAGATGTAAATTAACACAGCTACAAGCAAAACAGTACTGGTATCTGAATGAAAGTAACATCAAAGAACTGAATAGAAAATGCAAAATTTGAAAAAAGAATCACAACCTCATTGGAACCAACCACATTTTTCTTTTTTTTCTTTCTTTTCTTTTTACTTCTATGTATTTCCTTTTCCAGTGGCTTTGTTTCAATGCCCTAATAGCAAATTGAAATACAAGTATGCTTCAATCAATACAAAAGACAATAAAATGAGTGATTACACAATCTTAAAACTGTAATCTAAATAATTTAAATAACCCCTGTTGTAGCAATTTAGGGCTCTATCTAGTCATTGGTGTTTCATCAATGCCTTTAAGCTTCAAGCCTAGGCCTAAAGTAGAAGTGATACTCATTGATGTTTTTACTCTTGATGCAAACAGAAGACTGATTAATGTGAATTAAAACACAATATACATAGGACATCAACTGAACGCTAATCAATACATGGTACGTCAAGATCACAATAGGCATTGACAGGACAACACATTGCCCGGAAAGGGTGTTTATCGCATACAACACGACTCCACAGGTACACAAGATTGAAACATGCAATGTGATAATAAAAGTAACTTGAAATACAACACAACATAACTAAATCATCAACCCCAATGTGTTACATTATGCAGAATAAGCCATACTGGAAAGCATGGCAGCTGCAAAGGTGAGATTTATATTTTGAAGGGCAGATTCATGGAGAGAAGGCTAATGTGCACACACATGGGTGTGGTCATTGTCTCCAAACTGTGTCATAGGAGGAGAGATCAAGATTCCTGTGCATGCACACATATACAATTGAATGTTTCAGCAGTGACTGCACGCATGCAAGACCAAAACATGCTTGCACAAATGAGATCCTGTTGATAACGTTCATACTTTCCAGTATGGAGAATAAGGTGAACTCAAGATACACAACAGCAATACCTTGGAGACAGTTATCAACAACATCAACAAATAGTAAAACAAAAATGAGAGAAAAACAAGCTGGATATACCTATGATAATGTCTGCTACATAAAAAACATGCCTTACCCTTTTCTTCATCCAAGATGCATGCTGCTTTGTCTTACTTTCTAGTCTTTTTTCTTTCCTTAAATCTTTTCTGCTCTTTGCTTTAACACCTAAGTTATTGTGCAGATTATCAGGGGCAAAAATCATGAAACAAGTGATTTCAAATGATCTCTTTTTTGGAATTAGCAGAATCAACTACAAAATTATCTTCTATAGAGCCAATTAAAGGATACCTTTTTTAATCTAAAATGAAACTTACTACATCAAATAGGCTAATTCTCAGAAATTTTCAGTATTATGCAAAAAGTAGAAGCTGGCAAAAACCTACATGAACCATTGCTTAGTAAGCAACAGTTCATGTAGGTTTTTCCATGCCTTTATTGCTTGAAAGTAGCAAGGCAATGCCAAACCTTTCAAAAAATTTCCATTAATCACAACAACATTACAATAAAAACTATTTTTACTGTTCTATTTCACATACTCAAAACACAAAAATATATGAAGGAAACTGAGCATTCTGTCCCTATCTTCGCCTTTTAGAGCTTGAAGAGAAGACGGCCACCAAGTAAAATTTTTCATCAAGTAACAAAAACAAATTAAACTTGCCTGTCCTTTTCTTAGTAGATAAAGTAACACCTCCATTCAAACCTATGGTAAAAGTTTATGGAATTCTATACGTGTTCTCAAAGCAAAAGATAGCAAAACACAAACAACCTTTGATAGCAGAGGATTAAAGAAATCTGAAATTAAAGTCATACTTGGAAAGCTAAGCGTTATTGCGTCTAGGTCTGCTTTCTTTAGCTTTGCCGTTGTGGAGTGCCATTGCTTCATGCCGTCCTTCTTCGACGCCATTTTAGAAGAGGCTAATTGGGAAAGAGGCTGATTTTTGTCACTCACTGGTCGCCAAATCGGTACTAGTCACTCATGAGTGTCTCATAGAGGTACAGTGTTTTTCAGCAGGTGTGCCTGCTCTGAAACATACCACCAATTTGACTTACTGTAGAACCTTGTACCCCCAATCATAAAACTTCTAACTCCATCTCTATAATCTTGGAATATTGATAAACCATGGTAAGTGGTTCAAAGCCCCACTTATAACCATAGAATAAAGATATACTCCCTCCGACAGAGGGTCTTTTACAGGGATGGCGCAACAGGGTGTCTTGTGGGGACAGATGCCACCCCGCTGGCACCCCCATGACACCCTTTCGGCAGCCTTATTTGAGCAATGGTGAAGGATGGGTCGTCACCTTAGCTTGCCAAAGATTGAGGTTGTTTCTTGAAGTCATCAGTTGGTTATCATTTATATACACCCAAACCTGTTCCACTACAACAATATTGCTCCGCAATATGCCGAAATTATCGTTAACTGGGGTGTATAGATCATTATGTGAGTGGTTCGTCGACAGCTAATCTACTGATGTTTGCAAATAGGGAGGAAACTCAAGAGGGGTATGGAGAGGGTACTTCTTCCTTCAAACCTTGAAAAATTGCCACTTTGCAAAGTTTCATTTCATGTTCGCTTTCATAGTGTCAATAAACGTATGCTTTGCATATGAACGGCATCCTGAAGGTGTAAGTCCCTACCCTTTTCGTCAGAAGGATAGAGTTGCCATTCTTCAGTTTTTCACATCAGTACCTCCTCTCCACACAAACATTAGCAATTTGCAGCAATTTTAATTCCAATTTTCAAAAAGGCGTTTTTCAACGTTCTAGAGGGCGTGGCCCTCAAAATTTTTTCTTGGGAGCAAGCCTCAGATCCCACTTTCTTCACTCTTCTGTGCCAATGGAAAGCGTTTGTGGCTAGAATTCCCAATAACGATGCCTCTTCTTTTCAACACACACTTTTTAGTTGCATGGCTTGCTTTGTGTCGTGGATAGGTAAAGCTTGCAAGCCTCCCTTTCCTATGAATTTGATGGTTTTTTGTTTTGGCGCTCAGGCAGATTCAATGAATAAATCTCCGTCGTGAACTTCACATGGTATTAATATACCTTAGTATCAATCAAATAAGAACTTACAAACTTGGCAAAGACAACAGTGTATCTGATAATTATTGTTGCAGTAATGGCTTTCTATCAACTTTGCTATCATATTATGAATCTCATTTTCGCAGCTTCTGACACCTCCTAAAAGTATATCGAAGTTACGTCCCTGTTTGCAAAACTGCATTTTCCAGCATTGTAAAGGATAAAATGGTAAAACTTTTCTGAAACCAAACCCCAACCCACGTTCCGACTTTTACACTATAAAAGGCCTTCGTTGTATTATACCCAACGTAAATGGTGTGGTGATCAAAGCATTTCTGATCGATCGGACATCTCCAACTCCTTCCTTTGCCTGTGTGTGAAATAATTACCTGCTTTAAATTTTGGTGTGGCTGCCACACCCATCCAGCGTGGTTGATCGTAGGCAATATGTTCTAAATCATCGGCACTTATGCTCTTCTAATTTTTTTGGCACATGAGCTTCTGGTCTCTACCGCCACCCCTGGTCTTTTAAGTCGTACCCCCTAAAGAATCACCATCCCTCCTTGAGAAATAATAAGCGATCAGCCCCTTAGCTTAAAGGTGCAGTGAAGTAAAGATTTTTATTCCTATAAAATGTTCAACTATGCTTCAGAATCATGTGTTCGAGGGTATTTTTCTCAGTAACATACATTTTCCTGCAAAATAGGAGATTTTATTGTTGCTGGAAGTAGAAAAACTTCAAGTCCTGCAACAACAACAACTCATGGCTGTGTGACATAAGGCGGGCCATTGTAACCCGAGATAAATGGCCATGCGGTCATTCATAAATGGCATCCACACTTCAGGGGATGGAGAGGCCTAGCAACGATGTGCACAAATGTGAACAAAGCGGGTAGTTAGCTGTAAGTGGACATTCTTTTCAGAGAAGTTTTTAAGAGAGGAGAGGTCATTTACAAGTCATCTTCTTCTTTCTGAAAAATTGAAAGACAAAAAATGAGTACGTTGTGTTTCTTTTGCTAAGAACTTCTATTTTTTCACATTTTATGCAGTTCTTCAATCGACTTCTAACTCAAACAAAGTATACTACAGTGAGTATGTGCTACATGTTACTTGTCAGTACGTGGGCATATGTGAAGGCGCACGAAGAAGCTATAGAGCCATTCCATTCGTTCCGGACGGGACACAAAGACTTTCTTCGCTTGCTACGAGAAAGTGGTAAACAAAGGACATTGCAGTATACTAAAAAGGTGATCAAGGGATGATGTGTGGTTATTCAAAATAAATACGTTCCAAACGGGACACTTTATGGAATAGTCCTATAGCACTTAATTTACAGCATTGAAGATAAGATCACAATTTGTGTCTATACGAACAAGTAAGGGGTTTTTAAGCAAATAGCGGACAGGTGTGGACAGATGGATGGAGGGGGGTTAAAAATAGGCAGATATGTGTTGATTTCCTTTATGGATGACCCCTAACCATGCTGTTTTTTCAGAAGGTTTCCACTCTTAAAAGCCCTGAATTTGATGATGAATATATCAATGAAGAGTCACACATTAACCCAGATTTCTGTGATCAATGAAGAGCTAAATGAAGATCTGAACCCCGTCTTACGTCACAGGTCTCTCGCACATTTAAAAAACACATTTTTGATTTATCGTCATGCTTCTATTGTTTCGCTTCGCTTTACTTCTCTATTCGTTGCATAACTTTTCCTAATGTTTCTTTGTCTTTCATTAACCTGATGAGCGTTTGACAACTATTTAGTGCGTATCGAATAACGACTTTAAAGTCTGCGTTATGCTACGAAGTGCTACAAATGACGTTGCGCTATTCAAGACATTGAACATGATGATATTACTTTGAATAAAGCAACTTCATTTGCAGCACTTTGTAGCATTTACACGTTTTTTTATAAGAAAACCATTATTTTGCCTGAGCCTCAATTTTCTTAACTTTTCCCGAAATTGCGCCAGAGAATTTCTTACATTTTTCTTAACTTTTACTGAAATAAACTAGCTAAAATGGGTTATACATTTGTTATTAATCTTGTATACTCGAATTTGAATTTCGTCTTTAACATTTTGAATGCAATAACGACGAAATATTGATTTTTGGCCAATAGAAGCACTAAATTTTGGAAATTGAGCCTTGTGATTTTCTTAAGATTTTCTCAACATTTTGACCATTTGAGCTTCATTTTCTTATAAACTGTTTTCTTATAAAAAAACGAGTACTGTTATCTGCCATTGCTTCAAATATTCTTCAAATTTCACTAAAGAAAGATTTGAGTAAAATACACGTAAGTTTACGTATTAATTGCTAAAATTTTTCTTCAAAAACAATAAATTTTAAAAAAGAATCGCTTCTGCAAAAAGCGTTTAAAATGGTGACGTTGTTTCAGCTGATTTTCAAATTCTGCTGTAATACGGTTATTTTTAGGTTCTATTTTTGGTTCAGTTTTCGTGCAGATAGTTGATTGCATGGAGCTTTATTTAGTTATGTATAATTTGTGCTAAATTAGATTTCCGCTCGTTAGGCTAATGAGTATTGTTGTAATTTGTTTAGTTACCACCGTTGTGCAATTAGACTTTATAATCACATGATGATTTAATGTTAGGCAAGCATTGTGTGTGGGACCACCTAGCACTCCGCTCTAATGTATAAATTTGGCACCCAGCATTAGAGAAGAAAGTTGGGAGTTGTTCAGTTAGACATAGAGTCTACTAGAAGGTTAGCTAGAGTTCAACTTTGAGAAAAGTTTAACGCTAGGAGGGCCTATACGTGGTGCTTTTAAAAGACCCGTAGCATCGATTAGTAATGAGTAGCATTGGTTTTGGATGAATAAGTGTTTGAAAATAAAAGTGTTGTGTTGTGTTTTTCTGCCAATCCTGCCGTAAACGAAAGGAAGGTTTACACTGCTAAGTTTTGTTTGCTGCAAAAATTTGACATCATTTCAAGAAAACATATTTTTCTATTTGTAATTTACGTCATATCAAACTCGTTTTATCCTTTGCAGAATATAATTGACGTAGAACAGGGGTCATAAGCCTCCGGCCCGGCTAGAACCCAACACGGCCCCAGTGGTAACGGAAAGAGTGCGTATATTATAAAATTAATATGCTGTTTTGTCAATGTGCTGATGTTTTTTCTGCATTCTGCCAATTTCATTTTTCCCACAGTAGCCCCAGGCACGTACCTGAAGGGCCATGGGGATGCCCCCAAATGAAAAATGTTGCATGGTTTTGCACCCTAAAATCTTTGGGGCGCAAAGTAAAGAATTATTAACCTAGAGATCTGCATAGCAAATAATTTGCTTGCCCAAGGGCACTTTTAAAGGATTTTTCACTGGTGGAGCATTCAGAAAAGGGCACTTTAGATGCAGAATCTGCAGATAAACAAGCTTTCAAAAGTACGCTTAAAATGTTGATATAGACTGAAGAACGAAAAATTCACACAAGTATACAACTTTTCAAACAAGACGAAAGCATAAATGTGGCTGAAGCAGAAGGTCACTTAATTGGTGGCGCAAACATTTTCAACTGGTGGAACAATGGAGGAGCTGGTGGGGAATTTCCCCATCACTTTGCATTTTAAAGAATGCCCAGGTTTGCCCCTCAATTGTAATTAAACAGACAGGCATTTTCTTCAGTTACGTGCTTGATCAGCCCCTATTCTGAACAGCACTATCGAAAAATGGCCTTCTTATGGCCAGCATCTGGCCCCGACAGAGGTTGTGTACAGTGATTTTGGCCCCGAAACCCAAAAAGGTTGTTGACCTCTAATGCCTATGAAATTCGCTCTTGTCATTCGAATGTTTTTACACCTGTCGCAGCAAAAGCAAGTTTATGAGAAAGGAGAGCAAACGAGAACTGCAAGTTTACCAAAAATGAATCTACAACTACCAAGTTTTTTCCCTTGTTTATTATTTAAAGAGCTGCTGGAAAGGGATCAGCAACAGTCAAACGTAAGCAATTTGTTACGGTGTTCAAGAGATTTGCTTCCTTACATTACTTGAACAAGTTTACTAGCTGAGACTGAAGGCAAAACAAATTTCCTTTTTGTTGTAGCCACTCAGTCAAAATATATGAGTACCGATGACAAGGAGAGCATCAGAATTTCAGCGATATAGAATGTATTATATGGCATTATATCCCTGCCAAAATTCAAGTTTGACTTTGCTACATGCTTACCGCAAAATGCAACCTTAAGGCCTGGTCAAGCGAATGCCACAATGTAGCATGCAGCATGGCGCCATCCGACATTGTAGCATTGGTTTCGCCGCGTGATGTGAGTATGCAAATCGTTTGATCATGGATGTCGGGAAGAAAACACGCGTTAGATGCATTTTTGATTCATTAACCAGTCTTAAGTACAATTAAATTATTTTACTATACAACAACTAGTTTACAAGATAAGATTCAGTACAAGTTAGAATATACAAAATTGCATTTGAGAGTGATAGAATAAAGAGTAGATAAATAGCATATGAGAGTGAGAGGTTAGCTAATCGAGAGAGAGAGCCCCCCCCCCCTAAAAACAAGAAACCAAAATTTTTTTAAAGCGATAACCAGAGCCAGATGTCCATTAGGGATAATGATTAGTGTGAGACGTACAGTCCATCACTTATAGACTTAAAAATAGGAATTGCTGAAGTGTGCCTTTAGCTTTGAACGAAAAACTGAGACAATTAATAGGAGAGTATTCCAAAGTTTAGAGCCAAAGTATTGAAGTATTTGCAAACCATGTACAGTAATGTTTTTAAAGGATTTGAAAAGATCACTCTTAATTGCTTGATGTGCTCCAAATCTGTGAAGTTGGAAGGAAATAGTTGTGGAAGCAAGTGGAAGATAACTTAATTATGGATTTATAAACAATGGTTAGAATGCTTAAATGTAACAAGTCCTCAACTTTTAGCATTTTCAGTGAGAGGAAAATAGGAGCTGATTGAGCTGAAAATGGCATGGAAGAGAGCATGGCTGAAGAAGCTTTAATGATTGTTGAGTCTGTTGGAGATGCGTGTTCACTTATCTCGCTCATCAAAATATCCCAGACCCAGAGATGTGGTAATTCTTCCAGAGGCTCCACTAAGGCGATGGTGCTTTCCCTGCTCCACCTTTTGATACTTTTCTTTGTAGCATTTCATAGATAGCTTTCATTCCAATTAGTTCTTCTTCTTATTCTTCAGGAGAGNGAAACCTGACGATGCCATCTTTGCCTTTTTGACTTAGATTTCATACCAGCAGATCTTTTCGAACAATTTGCGACGTATTTTGCGACGTATGTTATCAATGTAGTTTTTGGAATGTATCAAAACTATTGTATAAGCTGGTTTTTGTTTATACGCAAGTTTTGCTAGTACTAAGTGCAAATCACCTGTCTACTTTCAAAAATAAAAATACTGTTCATTTTTACTAATTTTTTAATGGCCCCATGAAATGGAACTCACTTTTTTCGTAGCCTCAAAAGGTATGGTAGAATTTTTCATGGCTCATATGACAAATACTAAACAACTGCTTCCTAAGTGGAACTTGATGTAAATTCACTTGGCAATTCACATACAGAAGAGCAATTCACTCTTTATTATGTGAGACTAAAATTGATAATACAAGGCTCAAGTTGCAGCAATGTGTATTTGAGCTATAATGATACTTTCAGATTAACGTTTGGAAAGTCAATACAATATTTATTATTTCTGGTCCTCTTTTGATTTGCTTTATGATTATTTATGACATTGACAAAGATTTGAATGTATCCCTTTCATTTCCAGACCACGCTACACTTTTGACACTTAAGACTTATTTAAGTATAATCTTAGGCTCAAAGCAAAAAAAATTTAATAATATTGAGGCTTGGAAAGAAATTAAGTATTCTCATAAAAAAGTGTGTTTTACTGCTTCAAAGAAAGGTAAGGAGAAGGAAGATTTTACAAGGAAGCAGCTCAGCTATCATAAAATTTGCATAAGCGCAGGAGCATAGCAACAAGGGGTGCTGTGTTACCTCACCCTCCCCCCAACATTTAGCTTTTCAACACATTTTTAGAACATAAATAGTGCTAGTTGATGTTGTGCTGCTGAAAAAACATGACGAAAGTTTTCTTTGAAGGCAATTTGGGTTATCCACCCCTCCAAAAATTTACCTTAGCTTCATCTCTGAATAAACATCAACGGCGTTAGTGAATTATCACCGCATTTATTAACCATATCATTTTCATCTTTATTTGAATTCAAATTGTGAAATCCTATCGTTACCAGGACGATGAAAAGCAACTTATTCTCTAGACAATAACTTTAAAGCAATTATCTCTTCTTGTCTCGCCAAGTAATCCATTTTTTTTAATACTTAGACCTTGCTTTTTAGTGGTCTTCTTTTCTCTTAGTTCAGATATTCGTTATCTATTCAATGACATAAATACGAGGTAGTTAACTCGTATCTGTAAGTAATTGTGTCAAAAGAGCGAGATTTAGTTCAAAACATTCTTCCTGAAAAAGGCTTCTTGAACAAGGCTTTAGTGAGCTAGTCATGAAACTAAGCTAAAATAAGAAATGGATACATTGGAACTGAGGAATATACGATACGCCACACTTCAAGGGTTGATTAACAGCGAGGATTTGGACAAAGTATGTATAGTTTTGATTTTCAACCTATTAAATATGGCGTCCTTGTTTGAAATATGAGAGAGCTTCACTTGATCGACTATCGTTTAGATCAGCGCTTTCCAAGCTAGGGTAATTTCCCTTGAGGGGAAATTTGACTTTTTTAAGGGGGAAAATGAGAAGCTACCACCATCGATCACAAAGGTTAATGAAGAAAATAACACTATACTGTATAATAGATTTACGTGTAATGACGTCAGTTAGTGTTGATGTAGTAGCGTAGTGTCAGTTTAATTTGGTGAGGAGGGTTTTGCTTTCATTATATTGTAGTCAAGGGGAGACAGCAAGAAAATGGTTGAGACACAGGGGCTTAGATGCTAGTTGAAATTTGGTAAAGTAAAGCTAATTTTCATTTGATAGTTTATGTTATATCTCAGAACAAACGGAACTTCATAACAAGGCTTCAGTTAAGACGAACATTCACCCAATTTTTGCAATTTCTGAAGATTCTTGCCTCGACAGTAGAATGTCACAAGTAAGTGACAGCTAACTTTTGATACCCAACTTAATTTGTAATACATGAGCTGAACTCAAAGCTTTAAAGCAAATTGTACAAAGACACACTTCCACTATCGCACACCTTAAAGCTTATCGTGCATTGTTCGTGGTAAAGTGACTATGACAAAAACTGTCCCTGTAACCACGCAATATCCAACTTGAAACTGGTAGACCTATAGAAGGAAGAGCTCCCATTTCTAGCAGGTATGTATCAGCATTTAATGATGGAAGGATTACATAGAAAAGGACCTGCTTAACTGATTGTGCAATTGCCTGTTTTAACTCAATTCACGTTTGAAGAGAGCTTTGTGAATTCAACTGCAGTGCGATGGACGAGTTTATAAAGTCTGAAGAGGCACAGGAGACAGTTCTACTGGAAGGCCATATTCCAGTTGAAGAACAGCAATCTCCGTCTATAGTAGTGACTGACTTTGATGGAAGCAACAATGATATGGACAGGGTGAAGTCAAGAGATATATCTGGCGTTGAGGAGCAAGAGAGCTTGTCTCTTCTTGAAAATACAAGTTTGGTAAGCCAGAAATTGAAATTATTCTTGCATCCAGAGTCGCCAATGAAATGGCTCTGTTCTTTGTCATTCACCTAGGGTTGATGAGGAGTTCTGCTCTATTGAAAAGGTTCATGAGATCTTTCTTCTAGTTTGAGTATTTTCCATTAGATAAGATGTCTTTTTGAGATGCATATCTGGATGGTGAACTTAAATCGAATGCTCAAAGCACTAGAGATAAATTGATGCAATAAAAATAGTTTTTCAGATACATATACGATTATATTAATTTAGAATTAAGTATTAGAGAAGGTTATAAGCAGCTGTACATAGTGCTTAAATATTAAATTTTTTGTTAACCTGCCAACTGCATGTTGTAAAAGGCGAGGTACATGAGGGCACTCAAATATTGCTTTCAACTGTATGAATTAATGAAAGAAAAACTGTATATGCTTTCAATAAATTTTGCCTTTTAAAAGCAATGTAAATTAGACTAACATTTATTTATGCAGTCAAGAAAAACATTCTACCCAAAAGAAATTACATGAAAATTAATTTCAAGAAACTGTAATTTTTCTTTTGAATCATTCAAGAAATGCGATTTTTCTTTGAATTTTTTGTCCCTTATGTAATGGATATCTCATAGTAACACCCACTTGTCTGCTTTTTCTAGATCATTAACTGTCTACAGGAATCCTTAACTAAACACTAATTTTTGAGCCCATCTTGGTTTTAATCGAAATCACGATTTTTAACCTTGGAATTTTTCCCCTTGACAAAATGCGCGTTTAAAGTTAAATATTTCATAAGAGTAAATAAGAAAAAGGAAGGGGATTTCACTGGTGGCAACATAGCACCTATTCATGCATATTCAATAACAGCCTTTTGTTATTCCTTCTGTTTCTCACTTGAGAAAATCGATTGAGAATTGACCACTAACAAAATTGCACTTTTCTGAAAAGGAATCACTCTCTATGAAACTCCAAAATTCCAAATAGGTTACGCCCAAGGAAATTTGATTTTCTAATCAACTTTGTCATTCGTGTGAAATCACCTGTGGTGCTTTCCAATCAGGGCCAAAACTGAGTCTATCTTGTTCTAACTTAGTTTGTTGCAGAGATCACCTCCAACAAGCTGGATCTCAACTCCCATTACACCTGTTGAATGTCAACATTTCCTGCATCATGTTTCTCTTCTCTTGACCTACTAAACCTTTTTCGTGCACCATCTTTCTACTTAATACTATAGTAGATTAAACTTTTTCAAATAAATGTCCAGTGTTGAGAGACTTTAGTTTTAAAGTGGTGTTAAACAACCTTTTGGCTTCATTGCTGCAGAAACGAAAATTTCACCTAACAGCTACACCAAAATGTAGCTAACAGCTATATCCCAATTTCTTTTAAGTTAGATTATTACTTTTTTTCATACCAAGTCTGTCAAATACAAGTTACCTAGTTGTAGCGAGATATGTATTTGTATTCGT
>OLMO02000257.1:22180976-22203513 GCA_900291935.2 Cassiopea xamachana | reverse complement strand
TGATATGATTCCAATCCCGTTTTTCTTTTACTTGACTTCCACAGAATGCACCATTGCTTACATTGGAAATTTATTTTCAGATTGTACCTAAAATTCAACCCAAAGAATTCACTTGATCTAAAGAACCATCGATTGAAATGCAAATAGAACATAGAAATAATTCATTCCTTTGTTGTACTTGGTGCCGTAAAAAATTCTATAAAAATGCTTCTTAGCTACTGATAGCCATAAATTTTTCCACTCTTAAAGAAAATTCTTAAACTGAACATTGTTCAGTGGATAGAAAACCTAGCTAAATAGCTATGACATCAATATTTGCTAAACCGTTTCTAAGCCTTTTTGATGATGTTCTTGTAGCTTCAGATTTACCCTATATCAATCGACTTTTCCGTAAGCTATAGCTATTTGGTTTATCCTATTGACATGAATCTAAACTTATTTTGGAACATTCAGGAACATTTATACGACAGATAAATTCTAGGGAGAAACCCCCAGTTTTTTGCGGGAATTGGCTCAAAGACCTTAGCTGTTATCTTCCCATTTCTTTTGCATTTGGTAATGTGGAATTTCTCATAAAAATAAAATGTGAGAAAATCAAAAGTTCTTTTCTTTGAATAGATGAAAAATACCGACATGCGGATACAGTTTTTCAAAACCAGGGTTTTGTTCATTGTCTATCCTTATCTACTATAGAAGCACAGCGAAGGTCAAAACTAACCGTGAGAGAGTTGGAGCAACAGCAAAACGCTTTTGAGGGCCTATAATAGTGGCCAAAAGTCCTTGGGACGCTAATCTTCGTATAATTTTAATGGGAAAGCATAATCCTTTCAGCATTTTTACTCTTGTACCTTATAACTTACCCCCACTTCCCTTAAAGACGGTGGTTCTTAATTTTTTTGGAGGTACTGAGCCCCTTAAGTTCCATACATGCATTCATCAAACCCTTCGTAGTTGGAAAAATGAAATGTGAATTCTTCTTTCAAATTCAAAGTGTATGTAGATAATTATATACTGTATTTATGCAAAAACTGGCGAAGCAGAGTGTGGCATGACGAATCATACGAGTGGAGTGAACCAAACCGCTGAACCCCTGAAACTGACTCACCGAATCTCTGGTGTTCGATCGAGCCCAGGTTATTAATCACTGTTGCTTTGCTCATGAGACACTTAATCGTTACTGGGCACGTAAAAGTATCGATCACTGTATGTACTTCTCCCAAAAATTAATATTACTTGGGAGGAGGAAGGGAAGGAGTGAAAGTTAAGTGCAGAATACCAAATTGCAAAGTGTCCCAGGACTTTTGGTGACTAATGTAGTCACTTCCTGTTGTTTTTAACCTTCATTTGAAACATAAGCTAAAAAGAAAAAGCTTCGATTTTCAGACAAAAGCTGCAAAGTTTGGTCTCCACATGAGACTGTATTGATCGCTCAAATTTTTAGCCTTAAGCCTGGCTCCCATATGACAACTATCGCAACATTGACCTAGCAGTTTCCACAAGACCCAAGACTTCCTGGTTGCAATGTTGAGCGATACTTGCGTCACCAGCGGTCCTTGCGATCATATGGAAACCAGATTTAACCCTCTGTGAACGTCTGCTATCCAGCGTTTTAACCTTGGCTAGCATATTGACTTTGTCCTTTGAAATATAATATTAAAAAACTTGACTAAGCGTCCTATTTCAAAACTTGCAATAGAGTAAATCTATATAATCTCACAAAAACAAATACCTGTGCAGAGTACTCTTCACCCTAAAATTGCTAAAATTTGAAGTAGCTAGAATATCAGTGATAAAGCGCGCGGGTATTTTTGAAGAGAAAACTGCCAAGAAGTCGAAGGGGAGAGCGGAGGAGCGGCATAATGCCGTTGTGCATCCTAAAATGTTTGGTCTTCGCTGTTATGCTGCCTACTGAAGTAAATGTTGATGAACTGCTTACGAATTTGTAACTAGAGTAATGTTGTGAAACGCTGTGTTATGTTTCAGCTTTTGAGTCATGCTTCCCAATATTATAGGAATACAGTAAAGTAAAGGTAGTCCCGTGTACTTTCGTACGTAGAGGAGTGTCTGTTAGAGAGGACACTTATGCTGAGCCATCGGCATGTGAGGTAGGGTGGCCAGCTCCTTTCCTCTCCGCCATTATCTCCCCAGTGTTCCCAATGGGTACCCATTTGCTGCTGGGTGAACAGTGAGCGAGCGTTCAGTCAGGGCATCGAGTCGGGCTCGAACCTTAGACCTTCCGCATGGGAGGCATGCGTTCTAACCACTATGCTACCTCGCTCAGGACTACAGTACTGCAACGATATACCAAACCTTTGTGCACCGCAAGTAAATTGCATCAGATTTTCCATGAATCTTGACAAAAGTTTTATTTTTCATGTTGAGGATGTTTCACACGCAACAAATTTACTGCATAACATCGCCATTACGTCAAACTTAATTAAGGTTAATATATTTCATTAATTATTGAGTAACTAAAAGAATTTATCCAGAACAATGGAATCATGTAACTTTGAATCTATGAGGTGAAATTTTCCCCAGCCTTTCGTGGCACTTACGTAAAGATTCTTTTAAACAAGCAGGTTGTTGAGCCGCAAATCGTGATACGAATTTCTTGTTTACTTCAATTCAATGTGAAATGTTGTCGCTAAATCATATGAATGATTAATACGAAGAACCTTATCGCTGGTGAATGCAAGTTCCACTAAATGTTATTTCAAATGCTGAATGCACGCGGAGAGTTTTAAAGCGATTCACCATTCAACCCCGAACCCTTCAGGAAAACCGTAACCACTCCTCCGTTAGCCTCGAGGCCATGAGTAACCGCAGCAAATTCTCTAAATCTAGGTGACTTTGTTTCTGCTTTATTGCGTGTGACATTCAACTACAGGTTAGAGCCGAACTCAAAGCTTCTTCTCTTGTTGCAGAAAGCAGACAACTCAACTCAAACAGTGAAAAGAAAAAGAATGGGGATGGTTGAGGAAATGAAAGAAACCGATTTCTGGAAGGCAATTTTTGCCGAATTCCTTGCATCAACACTCTTTTTGCTGAACATCGTAACAGTTGCGTGCGCGTCGGGTATGGGTACACAGGACAGTCTCTCTGCATCCACCGTTTCCATTGGCATAGGCATCGCATTGAGCATTGCGACTTTGGCACAGGTGATTGGGCACATCAGTGGAGGTCACATCAACCCAGCTGTAACTGTTGGTATGATGGCAATCAGAAAGATCACGCCCATCAAAGGATTTCTTTACATCATTGCTCAGCTGCTTGGAGGTAAGAAACTACTCAGTTTTCTCTGACGTCTCAGTTTTCCAGCAATGCATGAAACAGTCTGAAGAGGATAAACTTCGTTTACACCAATTGCCGTGAATCCTCGAATAAGCCCATCCCACCTCCGAATAACCCCCGTCAAATAAGCACCCACCCAGGAACTTATTTTGCAGGTAAGCACCCCCAGGAATAAGCCTCCATGGGGGAAGCATAATTGTAGAATAATAGCTATACAGTATTACTTCCCTTCCTGGAGACAAGAAAATCAGAGAGAAATATGACTTTCGTGATAATAATAAAAAAAACCGTTATTGACTATCAAATTTCCTTTGTGAAAGAGGCTTTTATGATCTTTTAGTTTCATTGATTGAGCAAATTATGTCGTTTTTCTGTCATCCTTTGAACAAAACGCGAAATTTTGAAATAAGCCCCCCTTGAATAACCCCCCACCAAAAAATTTGTTTTTGCGAATAAGCCCCTGGGGACTTTTTACGGTATTCGCAGATTTACCGTACTTCTTCATATGTCAATTTCTGTTGTCGAGCAGCTTTAATAAGTACCTTCAATATTTGACAAAATGAGCAAGCAACCAACTCAAGGAGAGAGCTCTCGCAAAGTGCTATAGTAAGGATACAAGCCTGATTCTTGCATTATCTAAATTTATTGATAAAAGGCAACAATTTGAGCAATATTAACAATCCCTATGAGCATGATCCGGAGTGATGGCCCAGTGGTAGAGCGTCTGCCTCACAACCGGTAGGTCGTGGGTTCGAGCCCCGGCCGAGTCATAACAAAGACTTTTAAAATGGTACTCACTGCCTTCTCGTCTGGCGCTCGATACTTGAGAATGGAGTGGGAAAGTTAAGCTCGCGGAGCTACCAATGGACCAGCCCCCCGCTGTAGCTTTCACTGCATTCGCAGAAGCGTGCCCTAGGGCTATAGAAACGGAGATAGGCGCCGCCCTATACGCCACTGGGCGCGGGAAAGGACTTTGGCGCCAAAATGAAGTCAGATATTTTTGCAAACATGAATATTATAAACTGATAGGCAAGTCCACAGAAACGGTCGTACATTTTGGGCAAAGTCTTATTCTCTATTTTGAGTTCCTGGGAAGCCCACATAAAGCCAGTTGAGGTTGCAGTGCTCCATCGATATCTACTGGATAAGACAGTACATACAAGGATAAAATTTTGTTCAGTAGCTTGTAGTTACCTAGGAAATGCCGCACAAAAGCCGCACAAAAGCCGGTAACCGGCGTACTTTTAGTTTACTTGATGTGGAATCGTCATGATGTTTAAAACGAGGAAAATTCTAGCTATACGCTTAATGTGATTACGGATTGCTTAATTGTTTCATGGCCTCCTGGAAAAATATATTGCTAGAGGATGATCTTTCGTTGCACTTCCTACTACAATTGTTTCTTCATATTTTCATATTCCTACCTTTTTCTTCAACCTTGAGAACTACGAGAGTAAAAACATTGAACCAGAAGAAATGTCTAAAATGATGTGGATTAATGCTATCAATGACATTGCCCCGGGAGCTCCAATTGCAGAAGATAGTTGGTGCTTTCAGAGAGTCCTAGATCAAAGTTGGTTAAACAGCTGTGTAGTGTACATCCACAATAGCTATGTACCAAGTCCTAATTTCTACACTTTTCTCTGTTACTCTTTTGATTTATATTTTATGACGGCAGGAAATCGGAAGGGACAGAGGATGCATTGCTTCAGGGTGTAGAAGAAAAGTATTCGGAATCATGCCCCTTTTTGTGCAAAACAAAGCCCTGTAAAATATACGCTTCTTATTTTTAGATTTCATTGGTTTTCTGTTAACTTGATCCTGGATGAACGAGTGTTCACGAAAGACTGAATTATCAAGCAAGCATGCCGTTCTATCAAATGGAACGATGAGTTACCCAGTAAAAGCATGGTGTATCGGATTGCCACACCTTCCACACGTCCAGTATTTCCCCGTTATTAGGGCCCTTGTTCTGTTTTGGTGAATCCTTTGACCACTTAAGAGTCTCATTGATCTCCCAGGGTAGTATTGACAATCTTTGAAACACCTTTTCTACAATAGAATTTTCAGGACTTGTGCTTGACAAGGAGAAATGAACTTCTTCCCACCAGCAACCATAGTTATACCATGAGAATACTGTATACTTTATCAAACAACTTTCTTTTCAAATGATGTTTTCGACACCTTTTCGAGATGTACTGAATCCCTTTTGGGTGCATTTAACGTGCAACTGGTCTTTGGGTAGGATAGTATAGTGAGGAGCGCACGTTTACTGTCTGGAAGGTCGATGGTTGCACAGATGCTTGCACTCTGCCCTCTCTGCTCATCCAACAGGGAATGGGTACTTGGTAGCGATACTGGGAAGAAAGCAGAGAGGAAAGGAATTGACCACCTTAACTCAAATGACTCTGTGCCTGGCTAAATGCCCTTAAAGATACTCCCCTACATATGAATGTATATGGGACTCTAACTGTACCTTATCCCTACTGGTATACCTTAAGGAAGTAAGTATTTATATAGTTTCATTAAACTCCCTTGAAAGGAAGCGTTATCACTAATGACATCATTTATCAGCTTCTAAAAGACTTGAAATCAATTGTACACTATACTTGCTACTTTATGTTGCGANAATAAAATTCCGTGTCTCATTACCCTAGCAATTGTTCTACATAACATACAACTCAAGTCATATACAGAAACGATATGGCAAAATATACTGTAATCTAACTACAAGATTTAGAATGGCCTGCTAACAGTATAGACAGCGTTAACAGTTTCATTATATCTGGATATTTCTATTTGTGCAATCTAAGAATCCAGAGCAGAGCCTTATTTCTGCGTCAATGGACAACCAACTCCAAGTTGACAGGTCTTGGCTCATATGGTGAAATTTAGGAACATATCTTGACAACTAATTGTGTGCAATCACCCTTATGGTTAAGGTCTCTTTCAAGAATGATTGCATTTATCGCAAAGTAATAGTAATGAAAAGTTTTCAAAGGAAAGATTCTTTCACTAACAACAGAAGTAAGGTTTATCAATATTGCACGTAGTGCATCCACACTGTAGGAAGATTTGTCTCAAAAACACTAATGATTCATCTTTCTATGCCAAATGAATTTACTTACCCCATTCTCACTATATTTACTTTACTAGTGAGCAAAAATACTCAGCTCCACCCAGTGAGTGTCATGCAAGCATTTTAAGTTTTAACTTAACGTTCACATTTCGAACCGTGACTGGTTACGTTAATCACAGTTTATTGACCAAAATTGTACTGCGCTATCTAGCAGGAACGCCTGCGTGTACCTAGGGCAGAGGGGGCAAGGCTTACTTTGAGGGCACATCTGTGTATATGTATTTTCCTCTACAAGGGTAGATTTTGGTCTTCAAACTCCTTTCCAGAGTAGCAATGCTTAGTTTATTAGTCTCCTAATAATACATTGGTACTTTGAGGACCTTTGAGCCAAACTGTCAACAGTGCTGGAAAATGTCCCTTCAGAAGATAGGGGAGATGGAACGAACTCAGTGCGAAGGGCAATTTTGTCCCTCCTGCCCCCTTTGAATGAGGGCAGAGGTGACAGCTCCCCCTCCAGCCCCCCCCCCCACAAGGTAGGTGTCCCCGAGATCTAGTGAAACAAATGCGTCTATTGAGGCTAACCACAAATCCATAATTCTAGTCCTGCATGAGACTGGGCTGAACCCCTTCCCCCTTTTGAAATTTGATTTCTCTAGAGCGGAGAATCATGTGAGAAAGAATGCTGAAAGAACCAAGGCCTCAATGAAACGAGAGCTGCAACTATTAAACGCAGACCGCACACAGATTTCATATAAATCAAAGGATTGGTGCTTTGAACTTTCACAGTTTGGATAGATTTCCCACTGAAATTAAATCACATATGAGAGCCGTTTTGTGTGAAACTCAATAAGTTGTTTTTCACCACTAGGTCCTACTATGTTTAGTTTGAGATCTAAAAGATCTGAGGCTTTCTTTGCGTAATAGGTTGTATTCAAGCATATGTACATTATTGCAGAACGTAAAACAAACAGACTAATCAGCTTTCAAGAGCAAAGAAACGTTGGTAGCTGCAGTTTTGGGTTCTATTGGCACCAAAAAACATTAAAGCTGAGAAAGTTGTTCAAGCCATTCAAATAGTGATGAAATTATTTCATACAATCTATAACCTTTTCAAAGAACTCATATCTGGGGACAAGTTTAAAAAGGGTTCTCATTTTTTCCATAATAGAGCCAATTGAAGTGGAAGGGGGTGGCAAATATCCAGTGTGGCATCTAGATAAGTCCTTTCCCGCGCCCAATGGCGCATACGGCGGCGCTTATCTCCGTTTCTATAGCCCTAGGCTACGCGTCTGCGAATGCAATGAAAGCTACAGCGGGGGGCTGGTCCACTGGTAGCTCCGCGAGTTTAACTTTCCCATTCCATTCTCATATGTCGAGTGCCAGACGAGAAGGCAGTGAGTACCATTTTTAAAGTCTTTGGTATGACTCGGTCGGGGCTCAAACCCACGACCTACCGGTTGTGAGGCAGACGCTCTAACTACTAGGCCATAGATACGCCTTCTCTAAATAAAAGATGGAAGATGAAGTCATTAATGTGCATGTGAGAGCATTCGATAGACCTTTCAATGTATCAAATGTATTAAAACATCAAATAGAAATAAGGTACCCTTAATTGGGGGGTCAAAATACTGCAAATACTGTAACTGGGGGGACAAGAATAACAAATGGATAGGTAATTGCCCCCTAGTCTATTTAAAGAAGCTCTATTGCAATCAATTTTGTCTGATATTTCGTGTTTATTTCAAATGATAGAGAAACGTATTATTCATGAATGAAGGGTGGACTTTAATTCGTAGTATCAAACTTTCCACAGTAGAGGCATGGCATGTAAAGCACCTTAATGTTCTGCTTCAAAGGACTACCCAAGCAATGTTTATGATTATGTCATTGGATCAATTTACAGCCAAAGGTTTTCGAGTCACTAAATCAGAAGAAAGCGCACCATTTGATAATGAAAGGGTTCAACCGCTATAAATCCCCACAATTTCCGTGATGTTACTTGCAATGCTATTCACATAACGCAAACTTACTTTGTCCATCATTTTGTGGCCTTACAATGAGATTATCCCTAGCAAAAACATGATTTAGCAGCTTCTCACTTCACTGTCATTTGCTCCTCTTTCATTAAGGTGATAGTTGAATATTGAAATGCAATCCATGGAAAATTTCATAGCAAATCATGGTATATTCATAATTTATATTCAGCTTAATGATTCTGAAGCTTTTCTGTTTAATGGTTTTGAGGCTTTTACGACTTTTGACCTCTGGATGACGTTATGGTTCTAGAAGGGCATTTTTAATGAGCCAAGAGTGTATTTTTAAGAAAACAGCTGATACGAATTTTATCCAAAAAGAATTAAAGATAGGAACGGAACCAACAGTAGCGGTAAGAATCGAGATCCTAAAGTAAATAAGTAAAAAAAATCAATTTCTTCCTTTTTAGTATTTGCAGGTTTTCCCAGATCTTAGCTCAAGTTCACCTCTATTTTCTTTCCTCAAATTGGTTTGCCTTCGTAACCTAGTTATGAATCAAGATATGGAACTTGGCAGATGAGCTTCCTGCAATTTAAGCACAAGGAGCAGCTGGACTGATGGAAGTTGTAGTTGTTAATAACCTTCATACATTTGTCTCATGAATTGCATTTATTTCTAAGCGTTACCTTTACACTTCCCCCTATTTGTCCCAAGAAAGCAACTTCAATATCGGATTCAGCAAAACTGTCTTAGAAAAATATGTGGAAACAGTTCTTAACCAGTTATTAGCTTGACATATGAATACTAGAATGTGTGTATGAGGAAGTACAATAAGAAGACATACAAAACAAGGAATCTCATTGAGTTGTTAGAAGTTCTTGGCATGGAGAGACAAACCGAAGGGCGGGTGATGCACCAGAGATATGATTGGTGAAATCAATCTGACGAGTACGATTTCAGTTTGTTTCCCACTGTTGTCCGTGAAAGGATTTTGTGGCTTGAAAAGCTTTGATTTCTTTTTCAACAGTTTCAAATCTCTTGGCTGAGAAAGCAACCAAATTTGACAGCATAGCATATATATGACACCCATCTTGTCCCTATAGAGATTTTGGGGTAAGCCTCAAATATGAGACAGTGGATTTATTACTGTGGAGTTGGAGTACCAGAGAATATTTTAAGGTGGAGAGTGTGTGTGCAATTACACGCTCTGATAGCAGGAGACAGCCCAGTCTTTGAGTTACTGACCTTCTCCTCGATTCACTTCAATTGGTGGCACTTCAGTGTTAGATTCGACAGTAAAAGCCATCACGTCTTTTTTTCCCTATGGCTACGAAGGAGATTTAGGTATCTCTGCACACGCATCGTCACTCGTCAAGGGAATGCTCATGCTATTGACCAAGCCAATCATGTGTCGTTGTTTTGACTCTTTAGAGCGTTTACGTCATGTTACTCTTCGAATTTTCATGCATGTTTCAGCAAATGTGTGTTATCAAATATTCACAAAACTACCTCGATTACAAAGCTAGTGTCTCAGTTAGTAACAAAGCTCTAATTGTTAATAACGTTGAAAGAAGTCGTCATTTAAAATCCCTCACAAGTCAAGCTCAAAGCCAACGGGCGACATGCGGCTATATCCGAACTGCGCGTGCGTGTTCTTTGTTTCCTTCAATGGAGAGCAACAACTGCCTTAATAGGCAACCAGCAATCATTACGTTTCGCTTACATCAGATCAAGTTTCCATTGATGCAGGCGACCCTTGCTTCACAGCAGTGGCGTAGAGCTAGATTAATAACAAGGGGGGCTCGTGCACAAACTTATGTATTTCAACATGAGGCTATGTATTGTATTCCAAAACGAGGCTATTTGACAATTGCTGCATCATCATTCAAGCCAAAAAGAGGCTAGCTAGGGAACTGAGCTCCACCCCCCCCAGTTTTGCTCCACTGCTTGAAAGCCTGAGACAAATGAATTGAAATGAATTATATCCAATTTTTCTTGTTAAGATAAGTAATGCTTAGTCGACATAGAACTGCAATACAGTGAAGAACTATTGGCAATTTACGGCACTTTGAGGGCAATGAAGAAGCGATGCATATTTCTGTGGAGCAAAAGCATCTATGGACTCCCCTCAGAATCGCCTCCCCCTGTTGCTGAGGGCAGCATGCAGCATTTTCTTTTGTTCAGCCCATAATTGAAAGACTGCCTTGCGTCATTTGAATTTTGACTGCCTGTTCGAGTTGAATTTAAAATCTTGTTCAAAGGCACCCTTGAAAAGCACTGTATGCATTCAGTGTATGCATGTGGCATTTAATGATATTTTATATTATCCTTTTATCTTCCTCAGCTGTAGCTGGCTCTGGCCTAGGATATGGCTTAACTCCACCTGGTTCTCGTGGAGGGCTTGGCATCAACGCAGTCAGTGCGAAAATTGACCTAAAGCCCGTCCAAGCGTTTGGGTTGGAGCTGTTCTTCACCTTTCTTCTTGTTTTGACTGTCTGTGCAGTGACAGACCCTGGAAAGAAAGTTGAGCCGTATGGTACAACGTTGGCGATTGGAATATCAATTTTGGTCTGTCATGTCTGTTTGGTAAGTTAAGGACTTTCAATAGCTTTTTTATCTATATTTCTTTTATTTGTCTTTAGGTGCAGGAAGTGAGCATATGTGGCACCATGGAACATAGTTTGGGGGCTAGCACTGCCGAAGTGCCGGCAGTGAGCGAAATGAGAAAATTTTAACGGATCACGCCCTTCAAATTGGCTAAAAAGGAGAAGAGCAGTTCATAAAAGTGTGGACAGTGCATAGAAATCTTTAAAAAGTAAAGGGCCAAGGGGGCTAGGTAGATTTTTTGGGAGGCTCCAGCTCCTCACGCAGCCTTGGCAGCGCCACCCTGGTAGTGAGAGACTCAAGACGTAAATACGAGCTGCGAAGTAATATGAAAATAATAAGCAAACGAAAGAATTAATAAATGAGTAAATGAAAGAATTTTTAAGCAATGAATTTGTGAATAGATTGTGATAATTGGACATGACTTGATTACTGAATAAATGACTAAATGAATGAATTAATGAATGAATGGGTGAATAAATGAGCTAATGGATGAATAAATGAACTAATGGATGAATAAGTGAACTAATGAATGGATTAATGAATGAATGGATGAATAAATGGAGTAATGAATGAGTGAATGAATGAACTAATGGATGAATAAATGAAGTAAGGGATGAATAACTGAACTACTGAATGAATAAATGAACTAACGAATGGATTAATGAATAAATGAACAAATTAATAGATGAATGAACAAGTTGGAAATCATTTTTTGTACTTGTCTATTGAAGCAAGTTATGGATTGGGTCTTTGATAATCCTTTGTAACAGCAAATACAGGAGTTTACTACTGAGCAATCAGAGGGAAGAAGAGCTTGCGGTGTTTGAGTTGCCTAGGACAAAAAAGACAGCAGACAGTTGCTTTCAATTGTTTTTGCTGTGAATCTATTGAAAGTCTGAGGAATTGCTAAAGAAAACCAGCAAAGCTGCTAGAACAATTGCACTGCCTGTTTATTATAAATTACCATTCTATATTGAAAAGTATACTTATTGCCGACGAAGCTTAATGACCAGATTCTTGAAACTATCAGAAAGGTTCAACCCTTGGGATCATGACGGTGTTTCCACCAGACATGTAGACTGCTGAATTGGATTGAGGAGGGCATGTATAATTCAATTATGATATGAGTAACAATGACAGTCTTGAACACCCAAATTCAGGGACTAATTGGGGGCAGGAGTCTTGCCTACCTCTTGCTTCATGTCTACGGGACTGATCATAGCACACTTAGTTGCATAGATATATTAACCCTATATATATATATATATATATATATATATATATATATATATATATATATATATATATATTCTGAAACATGAAGTTACTGTTGTTAAAATTTGAAAAGAATGCAGCTGCAAACTTTGCTTTGCTAATCAAAAGCCTTCTTGTGAAGTGTGCACTGAACTCAAAGAATTAGCAGCTTTATCAAAATACAGCAGAAAAAAGAAGATAGTTTCGTTCTTAAGTGCGTAATATTTTAAACAAAAATTCATAGAAGTATTATATTTCAGCTATTTTCTAATTAAAGGAAATTTTCTTATTAAAGGAAGGTATTCAACATTTAATTTTATGTATCTATTTCTAGCAACATGTTCTATTTTTAAGTAAATTACGTATTTATGAAACTATACTTTTGCTATTAGAGATAAATACTATACTAATATGAAAAAGGCTGCACACATTTTCATGAATCATTATAAGTAAACTTCCATCATGTTGTGTTATAGCCTGCTATAAAGTAGAAATATGACTAAAGACCTATTATTGTATAGCGATTGAGTTGCTAGACCAAAAAATAGCTCTAAGAGCTACACTCAGGTGTATCGCAGAACTGTGCCCAACTCATACAAAATTGCATGCTTGATAATTCCAGCACTGTTCCAGTGGCGTAAAATAAGGTTATCTTTCATGATTGGAAAATATAGTGCCTTAATAATATCAACTCAGACCTAAAAATAGGGACACGCAATATGCTAAAAAAAGCCATGTCACATTAGTTGTTACTTAAAAATAGTTCTCTTAGAAACAAGTACCCACCGTCACTCCCTATCAAGCACACCACTGTACACAACCATCACGTACAGTTCTGTGCTCCATACACCATCTTATGTTATTACAGAGCCCATATTCAGCAAAATATGCTCTTGAGTCCCGAATAAACGGGGGTTTTGGAACAGTAGAGGTGGTTGGAAATTTCCAAGAGGAGGGCTGGAATAATTGAGGTGAATGGGATATTTCTCTAATCATCACAAGGTTGCCAAGTTTTAAACAACAATACCTCTGAGATCTCATGAGCTCAGCTAGTGAGCAATAGAACTGAGGTCCAGGGTTGAAGGCAGAAGGATTCGAAATTTCAGTAGACCTGGAATATTTGAATGGCTTCAAACTAGACAATTCAGAATGCCTAAACACCTGCTTATTTCACATATAAAGCATTCCAGAGAACAGGCTTTTAAACGTAAGAATAAACAGTCATAACAATGTGTACTCGTTTGTAAACAAGACCACAAAAAGGTGTACTCTTTGTAAGAAAGACGACAAAAAAGACCAAAGACCACACAAGAGTGAGATCCAGGAACAAATCTGTGAGAAAAGTAACTCCCATCGTGAGACTGTGAGAAGAGGTGAATACCCGTGAGTCTCAGGGCCAAACCGTCAGACTTAGCAACCTTGCATCAATTGGTATAGATGGGTTTATTAGAAGTTTCAACTGTAAACAAAGTGAAAAAATCGCATTCTCACGTTACGTAGTTCTAGATTGAATTACAGGCTCAAAAATAATAAACAGGGGGTCTGGAATAAGAATGCCCTGGGTGGATTTTTCCAAAAAATGAATAAGCAGGGCGAGGTGGCTATTCCGGACTCAGGAGTATTTCACAAAGAAAACCGAGTTAAACTTGGAAGGGAAGCAAATCTATCATGGTGGCAAAATGTCCCATTCTATCTTCAAGCTGACGGCTCTCCAAAGAGTGAGTGTAACAATTTCCCCACAATCTATGAACAAGGGAACATTTCAAGCTCTAAGGTGACTTCATCTCGAAAACTCCCACAAAATAAGCTGCTTCCAGTCAGATTAGGCTATTACTAAGAGCAACGCAATAAATAACTGAAAATTATGTACTTAACTTCAGAAAGATTAATTTTTTTCTAAAAGGGTACAGAAATTCATAATTATGTGAGCACTTGAAATTACATCAAGTGCTATTCTCTAACAAGGGAACAAATAACTATATTTCTATAAATGTCTTTATTATTATTATTACTATTATTATTATATTTCTAGTTATATAAAAAATTATGAGGCTTTGATCAGAACTTCATCTCGGCTGCACATAAAAACAGTATAAATAAACCTGCCAAGAGCATGTAAAGGCAGGGTTCATACTGAACCTGGAAAGTAGGCCATTCTTACAAAAACTCGGGGGAAACTTGGAATAGCCAGGGACATCTCTTTAAACTTTATCAAAGTCAGGGAAAACAAATTTTTTAGTCTACCTATCATTTTCATTGACTTATGCATGGCTGTGTGCAAAGTGGTTTTTCCATTTACTGTCAGTAAATGTAAACTTAATCGATTTGCATAGTGCTGTAGCAAGCATATGTAGATTACCTATCTATTAGGTTCCATTGTCTTTACCTATTTTTGTAAATATGTGAAATGGGGGTCAGGGAAAAAGTGGATGATTTTAGCTATAAGTCACGGAAAAGTCGGGGAATAGGCAGGGAATTATGATTCAAGAACTGGGCATGAACCCTGAACAGGGAACATCTAAGAACGGTGGTCTTGCTTTTATTATATCGTACAGTTTTCTTCACAGTTCATGCATAGAAGATAAGCGTTCGCCAAAAATGCAATGATAAGAATTTGCTGCCGAAAGAATACAGGTTGCAAAAAATTGGGGTATTTCCTTGGGGGTGCTCCCTACTTCAGCACGCCTCTGACAACTGTTCAATGAACTAACTATTTCTAAAATTGGATCGTTAATGACAGTTTTGCGATAAAGCAACTACCACTACAACAAATCAAACATAGCTGCAAACGAGGCTAAGTAGATGCAGTCACTGGAAACGTTTTTGCATTGCATTGCGATTGGCGCAATACATAAAATTCCAGGTTTAGTGGTCCGTTTAATGAGATGCATCATAGAAACGTCTATTGGCAGATAAGTTATATGATTTCTTACTTGATCTTTAATTTTCTTTCATTCTTTGTTCATATTCAATCGGTTCATCAAACGTTGGACCTGGGAAGGAAATTCTTTACAAATTTTGTCTGGGTCACCTAAAATGGCTTTGTCGCTTTGTACTCCAATCACAACTTTGCCATTGTAGCTGGTGATGGAGAATGTCATTCCTAAATTTCCTCTTGGAGGCGCCCAGAATGTCAAACTTTCCAGCTCTTGGCCAACGATTGTTAGTGAATTCTGTGGTCCAGGAACATTTGAAAATACGCCTGTACATTTTTGCACAATAAAGTTAAAGAATGGGGAAATGATCCAAGTAGGAAGAATGTCTAGCAATAATTCCATGGTTGGACCAACAGCAAACGGCTCTCCTGACGATTTTAGAGCATTCATCCTATTTTGCAATTCATAAAGTTGTTCCAGTGGGTCACTAATTCCAACTGGCAATGATACTTGCAAAACTGCAAAGCGATTCTCAAATTCCACCGCATCAGACACTGTATTTTTGCGCAAATCAATTGGTACGGAAACTTTAAGATCATTTGGAGGCTTGAGATCTCTTTTGACAAAAAACTCCCTTATAGCCGCAGCCATGCAACTGACAAGCACGTCATTAAGAGTTGTTTTTGTATTTGACTTTATCTTTTTGAATATTTCTATGTCCATTGGCTCCGACCAAGTGACTGCCTTCTTGCCTGTGAGTGACGCGCCATGTAGCACTGTGGCGTCTGCAGCACGAAATAGCATTTTTAGAACAAAGAATGGACTGTACAACGTACCCTTCAGATACATAAAGAGCCTTCCACTCTGAGAAAACTTTTTTATTTTAACCGGCTCTCCTTCTTGATCTGGCAAGACATTCGTTAGGAAGTTTACCAAAGCACCACCATCTGCTAAGCTATGGTTAACGCGAAATACAACTCCTGTCTTTCGTACGCCATTTTGAATCCAGGGAATTATCACCAAATCCCATTGTGAAATCCCCTTTCGAAACGGAACAGTACACAGCTCCGAAACAACGTGACGAAGCTCAAGTTTTGAGTTCACCGTCGAAGGATGAAGCTTCAAATGGTCATTTATGTCAAAATTTTCCTCCTCCGTCCAAAAATAATTTAGTAGTGTTTTGGAAACTTTTCGTGTCGAGCGACGGTATGGATGGGGTGTACTCCCAGCTTTACGCTGGATCATTGTGGCAAATATCTTCTTGCGAAACTGTTCAAGTCCAACTTCACCATTGAATGTCATTAGGGATGAAATAATACCTGGATTTTCAGGCCCATTAGACATCCATACGCTATCCCCGCCTGTGACTGCTTCAGCTCCAGTCAAGTAACAAAAGGCGTATCTCTCAATGTATTTGGCTGCCACAAACAAAAGTACGATGGGAGCAAGTGGTATGATGATGTAGAATATTAACAACATCCATACCAAAATAGAAAGAAGAATTTTGAATATTCCAAATAGGATATCGAATAATCCCGTTCTCCAGCGCCGTTGGTAATGATTTTTTCCAGGAATGCAACTTGAAATGCCGTTTGCTAGGCTCTTCTTTGAAATACCATTGCTTTTCATATTGTCTGATATTTCTTTCGATACCCCTCCATTACAATCAACACCATTTTGCATTTGCTCTTCCATATTTGCAAAGATCTAGGTACTTACGATTCTTGTAACACAACTTTAGCAAGAAATGTAATCATAATGTTACCTTCTAGAGACGAGTCGAATTGTCTTTACATCTCATGGACTTTGATCTAAACGTAAAATCAAAGGTCAGGATTGTAGTCAGCTGATGATCACGTTCATGCAGGAATCAGTTCTGTGTCCTATCACAACATTTTATGACGAAACAGGAAATAATGTAATTGTTTGTATAGGTATTTGTTTGTGAAATTGAAAGCATGCTATCATTTCTAAAGTGCGTGTTGACAATAGGCAGTAAAATACGCTTAATTAAGCACTTTAGCTATTTAAAGAACGATGCAAATTAACGAACACAGCTTTTATGCCCCATTGACACTCTTTCGCTACATCTTCATTTCTCTCATATCTTTTAGTTTGATAATATTTTCAACACCTGTTAACTAGCCCTAAGAACACAACAAATGAGCATGCAATGCAGGGGAAATGAAAGTTTTTGTCTAAGACTTGTTTACAAATGATTCAATCCAGCCACCATGACCGCAAGCGCGCCTCTTTCAATGCTATACGTTACGAGCATCGTACGATGATGAGGTGTCTTCCTATTGCACCAGGTTAAAACCATGTAAACAGACAAAGAGAAGGCAAAATACGTCGACGTTGTATATCATATTATACGTCTTTCTAGAAGTCATTGTGTGGCATTTACCATAAAATTACTGGGCCTTGAATATCTAATTTAAAATTCACTCCCATCAAGAAATTTTCATTGAGATCGGTGATTTTTAGTCTTATCTCAAGCCAAGCCACTAATTTAGTACTCTCGATTTTACGTTCTCTCAGTTGTTTGAAGTGATGGCATTGAAGCATGAACGTAGAAACTAGGGGGGGACGGAAGGCATGTGCCCCCACTTTCAAAGTTTCTGGCAAAGTCTCCTTTGCATGTAACTTGGTTGCCCTCCTGGAAAGCTTTGAAGATGCACAAAGAAATAGAAAAATATACATTTCTAGTGATTTAAGAAGATCAACTTTACAAAACCTCCCGGGGGAGCACGCCCCCAGACCCCCTAGCTGATTTACAATTAGGAACTGGCGCAATATTAACCCTTTTTCAGCATGCAAATTGCTATGTCGTTTAATCAAATGCTTTACCCAGGGGTGATTCCTAGGGGGGCTCAGGGGGCGGAGCCCCTTACTAAAATTTCTGCTCATTTTGGGGGGCTCAGTCCTCCCTAAAACTCTTGCATTAGCTTGGCTTTTCAGAGTTTATTGGCCTTGCTTCAAAAGTGCTATGATCAATTGTGCACTGCTATATGGTTATTGAGGCATTTGTTATTGTTGATTATACTATGTCAGTATTTAACTAAATTCTCATGTGTCCATCTTTGAAAATATGGGCGTGGTTGTAGCTGGGCCACACCCAAACTAAGGGCGTGGTTGTGCCTAGAGCTCCCCTTGTTAAAACTTTTAGAAATCACCACTGGCTTTACCCCCAGAAAAAATGCTAAATCTCACTTTCAGAAGCCCCTGCCAGGCCAGGGTGCTCCTCAATCCATATTCCCCCTACTTTTATAATGCTTCCTACATCCCTGCATTGCAGCCATGTTAACGTGAGCTAAACATGGCGACAGGGTTTTAATATGGCATCCTATTATGTTTTGTTCTTGCTGTGTATTGGTACTAAATTAACATACCAAGACCTGAAACTTTTCCTCGATATTTCAGGCGAATTTAATTTTGGAAATTGAGCCACGTGATTTTCTTAAGACCATTTGAGCATCAGTTTCTTATAAACTTTTCTCTTATAAAAATATGTGTACTGAATTGAATCAGGTTAACATTGTTGCAATCAGGATATTCCACCAGAAGTCGACGTTGCATTGCTCAAAGGACAATGTTTTGGGTCACGGATGTCTCTTCATAGAAAATGCTCAATGCACACAACGTAAATTGCTTTATGAGACACTATTTCGCGAGCTAAGCAGCGACATCTTGAAACAAAAATTGAGGGGACTGGATACTAGTGACGTACAACAAAGTTTTGTACAGGAAAAAGGTCACTCGTATAGTTTGAGTGCAGCAAAGATGGGAGCGGAGTGGTTGGAAAATAGCATTTTTGAGTAGAAAGGTGACCTAAATAAACTTATATTTGCGCATAATGAGGGAAGGAGTGGAGTCGAGGTGAAAGTTTGTACGAACGTGCTTTTTGAATAATTTTGTCCAGACTAAGCGTATACACATTCTCTGCTTGCATAATCCTGTTATGACTCGTACAGCAAGCATAAAAGTTCTTGATATTGATAAAAATAAGCAATTGTGACAATGAACTGATAATGCCATGTTCTTTACAGATTCCATACACTGGCTGTTCAGTAAATCCAGCTCGATCTTTTGGACCTGCAGTCGTGACAAACAGTTGGGAAGACCACTGGGTGAGGAATTTAATTTCTGCTTCATATACACAAATATCCCGAGAGATGAGTTCACTATTTCTCCTCGAATTGGCCCCCTTGAATGATCCCCCATCCCAGAGCTACAAATTGTTAATAACCCCCTAGGATAAGCCCCCACCCAAGCACGTGACTGTACCTAAATGAGAGTCTGTTAGTGCTTTGTAGTGACAGGAAAGAAAAAGTAGCCGGTAATTAACGAAAATTTGTCTGTTCTTTAAAAATATATTATTGCTTGTAAGTGTAGCATCGAAGAAATTAAATATTAGCAGGAAAATTTCAGCTGGAATATGACCAACAACCAGGAAATTTTTAAGCCCCCTCCCCTTCGAATAAGCCCCCCTGCAAAAATCCAAATAATAAATAAGCCCCCTAGGAGGCTAATTCGAGGATTTATGATATATATTGTTACATACGTTGTTGGTGTTGTTGTTGTTGCAAGGCTTTTTAGCACTGCTCCTGTAAGACAGTCTTTGAATGCTGGATCAAGGTGTGCAAGTTATTAGATGAAAATATGGAATCGTAGTAGTAATTGCATATCATTCAAAATGCTGGATTGCTTTAAGCTTCTAATCTTTTTGTTTACAGGTATTTTGGGTCGGGCCAATTCTTGGTGGTGTGCTTGCTGCTATCCTTTATGAATACGTTTTCAAAATGAAAGAGGTAAATGCTAACTCGCAAGAGGAATTCAATTCTAACAACGAAGGCACTGAATTGAAATCTAGAGTTTGAACGTACTGTCCAGTGGGAAAAAACAGATACAAGGCGACTTGCTAACGTTTGGCACTAGCTGATAAAACGATGTAAAGAGAATGAGAGAAACTTTCTGTTTATTGTCTGAACATAAGTTTATTAAAAGGAAAGCTATTTAGTTTACACCTGAAATTATGGAAAATATTCAACATATTCAACATTCATACATAGAGGCAAGAAAGTAAGTTTGTTAAGCCTCTATCATTAATGAAACTTTACTGAAAAACAGTAGTTTATCACAGGAATAGAGCAAGATTTCAAAAAGTACTGTAGCACATTATGTCTGACATGTACTAACACATTGCTATGGTGAACAGAAAGTTTGTCTCTTTTTGTAAAAGATGTAGCAGTTAATTATAGTTCAGGATGGAGAAGTTTCTCTGCCGTATCGAAGAACCATTACCTTTGTTATTCTTTACATGTAGTACTTGAACTTCATTGAAAGAAGAACGTATCTTACCTTTAACTGTTGTTATAATCATTAAGCTTTTGCTGTTATGATTTGAGTAGTACGCTGTAGCCTTGCATATTGATGTGTTACTAGAGAGTTGTTTTATTTGAAAATGGCATAATCTTCTTGCGCGAAGTGTTCATAATCTCTTTTCGGTTTCATTATCATCTTACTCTCAGAAAATTCCTTGTGTAAATGTAAGTTCCTTGTTCAAATGTCCTCACTAAACTCTGAGTAGATATATTGAATGACTTTCACAATAATTTATATTTTTGGGTTTTGCTGTTAGGCATATTCATCTTAATTGAAGTATCTTTGTTCAAGAATTTCAAGACGTTATTGACTTTGCTCACTAGTATTTGCTCAAAAGCATTTGAGCAGCCATACCTTGGGTGCAAGACAAATGTCTGTTATTAGCAAAGCGAAAGGGTGGTGCCAAGATTATCTCGCATTTCAATTCAACTCCTATCGAGAGAAATTTATTAATTTTCATAAAAAGGCTGCAAGATCTCATGTATATGGCGACCAACTAGCAAGTGCTTTGCATGTGTAGTTAAGCTAGGCAACAATTTGAAATGCTTCAAATCAACAATAGAGCTAGTTGTATTTTTATTTTTATTGCAGACTCAAAAGTCCGAAGCAGTTTCCAGGAAGTAAATTCCACACCGTAACCATCATCTCTTTTACTTCAATTCATTAATTGGCATTAGCACTTTGACTGTATCTTGAACATTCTTTAGTTTTACTGCATTAATGGTACACATATTGGCATTTTAAACAATAGGCACTTCCAGTACTTAAGTTCTAACTCTGTTAGAGTGAGGAAAAAAGCTACTTTGGTGAATATATACTTTCATGAATTAAATCGCTATGCAATTCTTGAATTCACAGACTTTAATTGCTGGTTACAGGAAATTCAAAAATTGCTTTCAGCTTGTCTTAGAAGAAAGGGGTACATAGAAGTACCAAGCTTCCGCTTATGTTGAAACTAAATCAACAAGATAGCTTGAAAACGATAGTTTGAAAACACTCTTTTCTTCAAATCTTCATTCAAAAATCCTCATTCAAATTAATTGAATTCTTCACCGACAGAGAGGTGAAAATTGTTAAAAGCATGGAAAATTGAGAATGCAGGAATTTAGGAAGTTTTTCTGATATAGCCACGTTTTGAACTGATGAAGCTAATTAATTTGTACTCATGTACATCTTATAAACATAATCTATATTACATATATAAACAAATAGATTCATCGTATGTCTTTATGCTGGTAGTTATCTATATCATTATATATCTTATACCCCATAGATGCTATCTGTTAGGCATGTACAGCGAAGGCCAAGTAATCCAATAACAAGTTGAAGAATACAAAACAAACTAGTCGTTCTTGTCAACTATTTCTTTGAGCCAAATCCAATAGGTTTCAAACAAACATTTACACCACGAGCAAAATGAAATAAACAACTAAATGCTCTCAGTTATTTAACGTCCTTCTCTCCCTCGATTCACCAGGAATACTCTCCTTTTTCTTCTTTCCTCTAGGGGCCTCCGCAGAGGGCCTCACATATATTTACCTTTTTTGAGAAATACATCAACTTGAGCAGCTCGTAATATCCTACAGCGCAGGCGCGCAAATAGGGCGGTCTTGGGTGTCTAAACCTCTGCTCTTTTGAGCAAATGAACAAAAGTGCCCTTGCTCTAATGCCTTTTCTATATCAAAAGAGCGTTTCCATAAAATGGAACAGGCGTGATTCCAAAAATTGTCCTGGAGCTTCACCCATGGCCCCCTTTTTTCATCTCTTTCCTTGGTAAGAAACAGCAAATAAGAATCATTGGTATTCAGAATAACGATATCAGTAAACCTCCCATAGTATTCACGCCACTTTTGAATCTGAAAAACAATATTCACAGGTCGTATCTTCTGTTAAAGAGGTTTGATGTTCCCTTTTATCGTGGATTGGGTCCCTGCTCTCAAAAATTCCTAGATGTGCGCTTGTAGCAATATAGGCCTGCTGTAAACGCTGGATTCAGCACTGATTCTTGAATCAGAATGTGGAAAAATGAATATTCGAAACTACGACTCAAGCTTCTTTGCAATTACTCTCA
>OLMO02000257.1:22142952-22164404 GCA_900291935.2 Cassiopea xamachana | reverse complement strand
TATATATATATATATATATATATATATATATATATATATATATCAAGATATATATATATATATATATATATATAAATATATATCTATAAATATATATATATACACCAAATGCTATGTACAATAATATGTATAAACATAATTATATGCGTAAATTTATAGTTCTACCTTTTGGAATCAAAGGTTCTGGTAATTTTCTTAAAAATGATTTGAGAAGGCTTCCAATGTTATTTAGATCATGCCATTTCTAAAAAAGAATTTGCCAAAAGCATTTCAAACAGCTGTATTCACCGTCAAGCAGAACATACTAAGAACGCGCATTCACATCAATTCTATGAAGTACCATTGACATCTGAAATAACTGATCTAATTACATGGTCTGCAATAAACAGGGACAATTCCCAGACTTTTCCCTAATTGATAGTCAAAAAATTTCACCTTTTCCCTGACACCCACTTTACATATTTACAGAAATTAATACAGAAAATGGAGCCTAATACATGGGTGATTTACATATACTTGCTACAGCACAATGCAAAGTGATAAAACTCCCATTTCTGACAGCAAATGGGACAGCTACTATGTGAACAGCCATGTACTAAGTTAATGAAAATGATAGGTGCACTACAAATTTGTTTTCCTTGACTTGGATAAATAGTAAATAAACATCCTTGACTATTCCAGGACTTTTTGTAAAAATGGCCCATCTTCCAGGTTTCCAAGTTTACATTCTAACTATCCGGATCAAAAGGAGAAAGTAGTGCCAATGTGACACCTCTGCGAGGGAGTGAAATTGAAATGATAGTGTAGATACCTCTTCTTCAAAGTTGATTGATTCAGGTTCCTTGCTGTCTAATTCTTCTTGTAGTAACTGAACAGCAGCTGCGTTACCGGGAACTCTGGGAAGGTAAAAACAGATGCAACAATAGGAAAGGAAAACAAACGACGAATTGTACAAAATACCAATTAGCTTAAGTAATAAAGGCATTCAACAATACCTGTTGTATTGCATCATGGAATTCTCCTCCACAAGGGTAATATTCATCAAACACATGCAATTCTTGATTACTATCTCTATTTTTCAAGCACAAGCTGAATATTGAGCAAACCTTCAATTTCCAAATACACCCCTGTGTCTCTAAAGTTCACCTACATTTCTCGTTTTAAGTTCTTGGTGGTTGGCAAATTACATTATCATCTGGTTAAATTAATATCTTAAGAATCATAACTGCTGTCAATAGAATTCAAAGAAAATAACTCCCTCGTTTTCTCACCTGTAAATACCCAGATAATCTAAACCTTTTGCTTCCACAACTTTGCAGCAATGTTCAATAATAACAGGAACGAACTGTAAGAGAAAAAGAGCTCTGTTTTAATTAAAGTTGCAAAGGAAAAGAAAATTCGTTGGTTGTGGGCGATCTATGAATTTGATTACATTCTTTTTATCCTATAAGTCACTTCAATCTTTGTAGAATGGCAAAGCCCACCCATGTTCAATCTTTTTCAAAGGCTTTTGTGAAAAAATTTGTTTGTTAAGGCAACAAGATATTTCCAACTGGAAGAACGATTTACTCTTATTAAAATATGACACTGAACTGTTGAGAGACAACAACAGAAAAGAGGAATGATGTTTGCAAACAAACATGAAATGAAAGTTGATGGAAATCTTCCAGCTTGAATAGCAAAGACAGAATCAATGTTCAGGATAGCATTTGGGATGAGATTGCGCAAAACTGAGATAAAGCTCTGGCAATTTTATTCAAGCTCATTAATAAACAAATATTGTTTTTTACACAACTTTGAAATCAGACGACAGCAAAAATTGTAGAGTCCCTATCCCTCTCTAATTAATGTAACATTTGCTATGAAGATATATATTAAAATGAACTCTAGGGAGGGATGGCCCGAAGCTAAAGGAAGAAACTAGATATTTAGGGCTTGCACGATACCTCGTTATCCTTGCCACGGGGGCATTTCTCCAATGGCAATCCAAACGTAAAACCAGTGGCCTGCACTTCTTTGTCTTTAGAATGTGAGATGTGAATGTTTACCAAACCACGTTTCTTTGTGTTTTTGTAGCCCAGAGTAAAATGAGCTAAAAAATTAAGCAACAAATGAAAGGCTATGAATTCTAACATTAACCATTGTCGAAGGGAAATTCTTCCAATAGCAACTGAATCACCATGCGACAGTCTGTAGACTTCTATTTTGTTGAAAGCCTACAAATGATGGCTCTAAAAGCTAAAAAATTTGATGAGTAAATACTTAGTTAACAAGTCAATTAATTGATAAACTAATTTAATAATAGATGAGTGGATGAGATATAGTGAGTAGCAAGGAGAACTAGAACATACTCTTTTTGAGAGACAGTCCCCTTTTGGAGTTGTTTGTTTTGGTTGTTCCAGGAGGTGACGTGCTACAAGAAACAATCAATGACGTCAGAGAATGCCTTCAAAGGGCGCATTTATTTATTTATAACTTCTCTAATGTTGGTAAACAAATGCAAACATAGCTATCAAACCAATTAATGTAATTCAGCAATTCAGGTAGAGTGTACATAAAGTGAAAACAGCTTCAAACTGACATGCAGCGAAAACAACTTTCAAGTAACATGTAGTACGAGAGAGTAAATTTCACTTTCATTTTGGAACGCCAGTATCGGGCAAAGTAACACCACTACGGTGATTCCTCGAATTAGCGCCCCACTCGAATGGCCCCCCTCGAATAAGCCCTCACTCAAGCACGTGACCGCAGCTACTTAAGACTCTTCTACTACCCAATAACGTTACGAAAGAAGAAGCAGTCATTAATTTTCGAAAAATCTTATGCCCTTTCCAAATATCTTACTGGTTGTGTTTGTAGCATGGAAGATAATTTATTAATATAAAGATGGAATAAGACCAACTACCAGAAAAGCTTGTTAAGCGCCTCCCTTGAACGAGCCCCATGGAAAAATCCAAAAAATAAACAAGCCCCCATGGGGACTACTTTGAGGCATAAAATTGTGATGAGATCCAATGAGTAAGTGAAAGATCAACCATGATAACTGAACTTTCTCTCCTGAAGCATTTTTGTCTCTGGCTTCTTATAGGCTAATGCTTTCTCTTACTCCGGCGAACACAATCAAACAAAAAACACGTCATCCTTCAAGGATCTCAACCATAAGGCAACGTCACGTTGGATGCAATATGGGCGACCAGCACGTGTGGCAAGCATCATGACCGACCAGCAAGTGTCAAAAGCAGGAGAACAGAAAGGAAATGTGCCCAGATCGATTGAGTACAAAGGTGCAATAAAACGAAGTGTCAGTGAACCCAACCCATTAATCTTCCATCCGTTTGGTCATAAATATTTGTCAAGTTGATTTCAACATGTTTTAAACTGGAAATTACAAACACAAGGGGATTACATACCTTGGGGGATTGGTTTCTCCCTCGTAGCTTTTCATTCTCTTTACGATGACGTTCTCATATNTGAATTACCATTTGACTGTAAAGGAATGATCACATGAAAATTATGTGCAAATTAAACAAGAAATACTAATGAATAAGGAATCAATGGATCTTACATTTTAATATAACAATCCTTTCTGATAAAGGACACTATGGCCTTCTTTCATTAACATGACTCTTAGGGTTGGAATTTCTNTCTACATGAAGCAATGCAATACTACGTAAAGATGAGACCATAAGATCAGCATGAGGTGTTAATTCAAAACCACAAAAATATTTAACTTCTCCTGATACAGTCAAGGTATGCATCGCAAATAGTTTCAAATCCCGAGTCCAACTCTATGGCCTAAAGTTCCTAACGATGAAGGGCATTAACAATTCAGGTAGGAAGGTGGGTACAGTAGCACAAATTTTGTTGGAACTTTAGCCTCCCCCCCTCAAATCAAGTCAATATTCGACTCTTCAAACCACAGAATGAAGAGCTACAAATGACCGCATGGCTCAACATACTCACTTAGAAACTTGTGAAAAATAAACGTTGATCTACTAGAGGAGCATTAATTGTTAAAATTGTTACGCCGAGTGAGCCAATCATATATCACTTGGATAAGTCAGGTCCTTTTATGATCTGCAATGAGCTAAATGCTCATGGAAGGCGTTACTTTCGGCATCGAATAGTAGGGAGCATGATAAGTAGCGGGGTTCGTATTTCTGCTGAAAAGGCATAAGTTAGGGGGTTGTGAATAGTTGGGAAGTCAATGTTTAATAGACAGTATGGGGCCCAAACACTTAAAAATTATTGCAATTAATTGCTAATATTCTATAAGTAGAAGATAATAGTTTGTTTTGATTTTTACTTAGTTGTTAATATTGATATGCGTTTACAGCGCCAATGTATTTTACTTACTTATCCTTTTTGAAACTTTGAAATCTTTAGGTTAGTAAAAGGGGTTGGATTGTTTTCAAAATTGCTTAGTTGGGGGGGTGTTTAATAAATGGAAATGGGGGTGACATTTTCAAAGACCTGCAAATCGCCCCCCTAATATTCGGTGCTGAAGAGTAAGCGAGTTAAAAGAAAGCAAGCATAAGAAGCCATAATATGATACTAGGCAACAGAGTCAAGAGCGTATGGTCAGTAAGGGCTCTATCCGCAAAACATCACATTTACATATGAGAATAACAGAAAGCCACTGATAGTTAACATTCCAGGTGAAATCCCCTAGTTAATATTCTGTATAAATAACAAAAGATTAGAGGACTATATTCCATATATACATGCTAATTCCAATTCACTAATATGCCATATATCTTTACAAAAACCACACCATTTATGAATCGCATTAAGTTTAGATCCTGTTTATATGAATCCAGCATTTATACAACATCAATGCAATCCAGATATTTTGCATATATGAGAAATTAAGTAGCTACGCCAGCAGGGACACAGGCAAAATAGAGGCCGGCTAACTCGGCTCGGTAGGCCATAAACTTATAATAATCACTGTTCGTGAAAATAGATATAAAAAAAATTAACTATGGCGTTTTTTAAAGTGATAAATACAAAGATAAACAAGTCTAAACTTATAAATGAGATCATGACGCGTACTTATTGAGAAAACCAGTTATATACTCTCAGGCGCGATACGATGGCAGTTGGGGCCTTAAGGATGTTGGGACCGCAATCGCTTATCATTGCAATCATTGCAATCAGTCATCGCAATCATTGCACACTTTTCTTTATAAGAAAAACGAAATGATTTGCTGAGCCTCAATATTCTTAACTTTTTCTGGTTTGAGCCTAAAGGTGTAACTTCGTGTGAAAATAAAAGGAATATATTCAAAACTTTGTTGATGTCTCACTTCATCATAAAGCAAATCAGAAGAGGAACAGAATATTAAATATTGTGTCGATAGTGCAAACTTTAATCAATAAACAGCACTATAACATGGAAGCATACAAATCCTAAGACTTGATGAAGCTTGAGCCTTGTATTGTTTTAAAATTAATCTTAGATTTCAGGGATTCTGAGCTTCCAAATTCTTATGAGCGTTATTCTTATAAAAAAAAAGAGTGTGTACCATTCTATTTGCAAAGTTGGTGTAAAAAATTGTATAAAGGTTGGGGGCCTCATGACATTCAAACTTGCTCGTGTCACTTGGGACTTGCACTCCCTAAATCCCGTTTGTAAAGCGTCTGGACACTCTCAAAAAATCATCAGCAAATCAGATGTCCAGAGGCACTGGGTGCTGTTAGTGGGGTTCCAGCTGGGGGATTTAATTGGGGCTACTATTCTTAAGGGCGTTGTGATTGGAGGTGTTTCAATCGGGAGATGCGGAAAGTTTTATGTTCCAAACAAAATACAGCGCTAGTGGATGAACAGAATTAATAACATTTGGGTTAGTGACAACATGCCAAGAATATTTTGTAGTTCTGCATGTGAATGGATTTCCTATTGGAGCTCATTAGTTTTGATTTGCAATGAGTTGATAAGTAAGAAACAGACAGCAAGTAAGAGAATAACATGATCCATATTGATTCTGTAGGCCTGGTTGGTATTAACATGACTTATCAGATCTAGACAATTAAGTGCAAATAGAAACTATAATGGTGAGAGAATTTGATATTGAAGGCGATGAAGGGGTTGATGGCCACGTGTATGAGAACCAAGGAAAAGATTAACTATTGTACTATACACGGTGTGTAGGAGTGTGTGTGGGTGTGTGGAGGTAGGAGTGGGTGTAAGCGTAAGTTTGTGTGTGTAGTTACAAATTCGAGGTATACCAAAAGATCGGAAACCATGTCAATTCATAGCTTAGATTAATGAAAGAAATAATCTAAAAATATATGTACGAATAACAAAGAAATACAGTGAGTTTAGGCAACACTCAATAAAAGAAAACACAAGAACACCAACAAGAGTTTACAAGAAACTCAACGAATGAAAGAGTCCGTTGACAACAGGAGGCTAAAAAAGGAGACATGGGTGGAAGGAGCTTCTTTGGAGTTTAGTGGTCTCAGAATCAAAGAGAGGCACAAGGATGAAAACAAACTTCATGGGTTTTAAGTAATATAAAACATTTCAAACATGATACGAAACACAGCAAAAAGAAAACAAATCTTGCCCACCAAATAAAAAAGAAGAAAGGGCGTACTCAGCTTAAAAGAGTTAATAGAATACTTTACAAAATTCCTTTCTGCAAAAGCCACCAAAATCGCGGAAAACTTCTACAGAGTCAGCAAATTAATGCCGAAAGATCTCTCTATCTTATTCGTCGCAAAGTGATCAACAACCGAAGACAGAAAAAAGATTATTTTCGTCAAAACAGACCAATCAAGGCACCAAAATTATTTGCAAATGACATTGCTGTTGTCTCCATACCCAACCATAAATTGGCTGAAGTCTATTATGAGACAAATTAAAACACGCCATCGTGAAGCTATTAACTGATAGAGACCCTTAATTTCAATATGCACATCTCGTAATATAAATTAGACGAAGTTCTTAAAACTTTCACAACTGGCGACCAAACTGGATTAGTCCAAAGCTGTTGGAGAGGAGCTACTATCATTACTTTATCTTAGAACTGAAAGTAGTAAAAGGAATTCTCAAGCAGAGAACATTAAAATGACTGTATTTTTAATATACATAAAATTAATAGAGGAGCTTCATTTTACTGTCACGTGATTGCAATTAACAATGATGGCAAAATCTCATTTGCATACATGTTCATAAGTAAGATGTATCTAGCAGTAAGTTTGATATTGATTGGTACCTTAGGGACAGTTCATTATTTATGTCTCAGGTTGGAACTGGAGGGAAATGTTTATTGGGGTACCTATTTTTGTTACCCAACCTTGTGCAGTATAAAAATAATAGTTACCCAACCAATATAGAGCTATTAAAAGTATGTTACCCGACCTTTATACGACAAAAAATGATATACCCAACCTTAAAGCTGCCTGAAGAGTCATTTACCCAACCTATGTCTCTTCAGCCCCAACCTGAGGCATAAATAATGAGCGGTCCCTTACAATGAACTAAATTTTACGATGGTGAAAGAGAAGCTGCAAGAAACTGGAATGAACACCTCATAACAGATTATTTAAAGCAAGTTCTAAATTTCAAGCCAGTTCCTTGTCTAGCCAACAAAGGAAACAAGTTTTAACCACTTTCTAACAAATGCCGTATTAACATTCGGAAGCAACCAATTATTTCAAACTTCCTGTGATACACATCACATTAGATGGAAAGTAGTTAAACTTATAGACAGTGGTTAATATCATGGAAGAAGAAAAACGATAGAATGAAATATATCCCAAATAGGCAAGATCTTTCCCGCATTCACACAAGACGGGAAGATGCCATAAATATCAGACTTTACAGTTTACGAAATCTTCTAATTTTACAAAAATCTGCCTGCAAACTTGTGTTTCTATTTGCCATAACTTAAACAAAGTACTTTATGCTTACTAAAAAAAGCGGTAAACTTTCTTAAATAGAGACTTTATAAGGCAAACGATAATAAAATCTAGAAAACATATTTATGGAATGCATAAATATCTGGAAAGTCTAAGAAAATAGGTCTACTACGAATTATGAGTTAGAAAAAGGGCGCGTGAAATACTAAAGAGTAACAACAACACAAGTTAGCGATTAAGTTCACAGAAAATGAAGACAAATGCTTTCATTTTGCTGTAAATTTGATGGTGTAAGAATAACGGAAAATAAAGCCAATTAAGGGTACATACATCTTTTTCTGGATTGCTGTCACGTAATGCGTTGACCCATGCCATCAAAGACTGTGTATCTTGCGCCTGTTTAAAGAAAGAAATATGATACAGTTTCAGTTCATTTTGTAAGCCCTTTCTCTCCATTTTAATCACATCACCTGAGTTACAGACCATAACTAAAGAACCGACACGTTCCAATTGGTCAATGAGGGAAGTAACTTGACCACAATCGACTGAAGAGATATGAAGACCATGATAGAATTCTTCGGTAAAAGAGAAAGCAAGACAGCTGAGGACGCAAAGCCATTGTACCTAATATTCGGCTGCTAAGGGCCTCAAAGAGATGGTCATCAGCTAATTTAAAGCTGGTTCAAATTTGCTGGCAAAAATGAATCAAACAAAAATATGGTCGATCAGTACAGTCATCAATCAACTTTGAAACTATGGGTATCAATTTTGACCTTGAGTGAACCAACATGACCATGTAGCGTGCTCGAAGAGGCATAAATTTAAACACTAATTTTGACTATCAAAATAGCTACACTTCTACCACTCCTAAGTGGTCTCATTTTATACCAACCAAAAACTCTAAAGTACTTCAGATAACAAATAATAAGTTATTCTGAAAGCAGACACAAACAAATCAAAATAAATGAAAAGTCAAAACGGCGAGACAACAAACTACATAAACAAAAACAGTGCACATTCCTGGGTTCCTCACAAAATTTTATTCAGGGCTCTAAATTTAACACAAGTAACACAATATCCATGAACGATTGAGAACGGAGCATCAAATCTAAGAAATCATTCTAAATATCGAACAAGAATCTACGTATTCCATAACGCGTAACAACACAGTCTGTCTGCTCGCAATAAAATGCCAAAACTTTTCAGCATGATAAGTTTTCACACCATGATGCTGAAAGTAAAATCATACCAGCGAAGGTTTTCTCGTTTTATCCCTCCGGAAAAATTCGAGAATCTTCCTTTCCATCGATTTTGTGTTGCTCCTAATTGCGACTCTTGTTCCCTATAGCACAAACAGCTACAAACAAGCCTGACTGAAGATGGCTCTATGGTCTGCACTGGAAGCTGGTATGCAAATGCGGTTGGTATTAGGAAGCTAAGTGTGAAGATATTACCTATTTATATGCTGCACATCAATTAACAGGATTCCAGAACAATCAACAGGATTCCAAGGAGGCACTAAGAACTAAAAGCGTGTAAAACACAACGCAGGAAGGAACCAACTAAGCAACAAATAATCAATTACAGAAGAATTGAACGAAAGAGAAAGTGTTTATGATATTTGAATGAACTATGAACAGAGAAGATGTGATATGTCAAAGGGTGCGGACATTGAACTCTTGTTGCTTAACTCCAAAATAACATGTAGGACCGCAAAGCCTCAGTTAAGATAAACAAATAATGTTTACCAAACAAACTACCCTATAACACTTCGCAGACCTTTTTGTCACTCTACAACCATCATACATGAAGTACCTAGCTGTTGGTGCTAGCATATTTTATCATTTTCCTTACTTAGGGCGGCCCGGATTCTTAACATCCGATCCCAACCGATTCAAAAGTACCAATTGTAAAAAGCAGTTCCTACAACTGCCATTTTCGCCAAAAATGACGACTAGAGGAGGGAGAACTAGCCATAGGTGGTCCAAAAAAAGGAATGTGGGGGGGGGCTAGCACTGCCGACGGTGATCGAAGCAATAAAATTTTAGAAGACTACGCCCCCAAAGTGGCATAAAACAGAAAAACAAAATGTGAAAGTGCCAGCAGTGCATAGAAATCTTCAAAATTCTAGGTGCTGAAGCTGACGGCTCGAGCCCTCCCAAGCAAACTCGGTAGCGTCTTCCCCGGATAGCAAGAACCAGGGAAGCAGGGGTGATTTCCAGGGGAGGCTCATTGTTGAAATTACTGTCCATCTTTGAGGAGGTCAGCCCCCTAGAAATTCTTGCATTGGGTTTGCTTTTCAAAGTGTATTGACCTTGCTTCTAAAGTGTTTTGTATAGCTTTGATTAATCATTCACTGCTACATGGTAATTGAGACATTTCTAATTGTTTATTATACTTTATTAGTACTAAACTAAAGCATTATATCTGCGTCTTTGAACATACGAGCGTGGTTGTGTTAGGTCACACCCAAAATATAGACGTGGTTGCACCTAGAGCCCCCCTTGTTAAAATGTTTAGAAATCACCACTACAAGGAAGCATTAAAAAGTAGCCCTGTCAACAATTTGCTCGGAAACTTTTCAACAACATTAGACTTTCTTAGCAACTTTCAGCTTGTTTAGCAACTTTCAGTGCATCGGGCAACTTTTAATCTTTTACGTCTTGATAGTCACAGTCATGCTTCTGCTACGAGTGAAGCGATAGCANAGAGTGTAGAATATAGCTTATTTCGAGCACTTGTTTCCATGAAAAGGTATCTCTAAGCAACAAGAGGCTAGAATAAAGCAACAATTAAGAAACTTTTAAGAAACACAGGCAGGCTGAGCTTCAAATGTTAACTGGAAAAACTGTGCTTGTAATAAAGATTTTGAAAACAACGCTCATTTTGGTCCAAAACTTATTGAGTAGTTTATCATTCAGTGACTATGGGCGTGGTTGAAATTTAAATTGGCAACTTTCCTGAAAACGGGCAACTTTTCAGAAAATTTTGAGCAACTTGTGGACAGGGCTATTAAAAAGTGGGGGTGAGGGTGAGGAAATGGGTAGCACGTGCCCCATGTACCCCGCTTTTTTATAGCTGTATAATATAAAGGTGGCACTACCTTAGCAAATGCTAATGAAGACTGTGATGAAAATCGGAAACGTCTGTACTCTCATAAAATAAACAATTGTCGTTAAAACAGAGTTTTCTTTCAGACACCTGCCTTGCGGGAAGTGTCTTGAGACACAAAATGTGTATACCCCAGAGTTGCTAATCCATTGGACTAGTGCACCGTGATAGGTAGGAAATGATATATGATGAAACTGGTCGCCCTTACACTAACTCAGGGAGAGGCTTACCGTAGTTACTCGAAAAAGCGCAAACTTCAGAATAAGCGCCGCACTTTTGGTAGGATTATGAAAAAAGCGCCGCATCAAAACTCAGGCTAAGGCTATCGCTCTATCAATGGTGTTGGCTATGTTTAAGTGACGTGCAAAGCATTCAAAGCGAACAATTAAGTCTTTAAATGTCTACTTTATTACTTGATAAGCTTCGGAAAATGCCTACACTCTCTACATTGTGTTGCAGTTTAGTGACTGTACTGGGTTTTCTTTTCATTCTGTACTGGGTCATTGAGAAGGTATATTGTGTTGTTAAACATTACTACTGCTAAAAATAAGCATCGCCCCTGAAAAAACGCCGCATTTTGAAGAACGAGAAAAATTAGCGCCGAGCCGTTTATTCAAGCAATTAAGGTACAGGCACCGTGATAACAAGCAACAACACAATTATTTATACATTGATTAATTGGACTGAAAAAGCTAATGTATTTAAGCTTGATAAATGAAACAATATTGAGAAACTCCACCCTAGGTGATCTGGTGATCTAGAGGTCAGGGGTGGGCCCAGTTGAGGGGGGCGAGGGCCATGGCCTCCCATACGGTATTATTCCTACAGCTGACAATTGTGTTAAGAAATCTCTTGCATGAAAAAGACAATAAAAGGAATCAGATACCCCCGCACAAAGTCCAGCTCTGGATCGACCCCCTGTGAACTCAAAAGGATTGTTCAAACACTTGAAATTCAACACACTGATACTGAGTAGAATCAATTCACTTCTATCCAGAATGATGTAAATACCAAGAAAAATCCACACACACACACATATCCTGGACTACAACACACGTCGTGCTCTTTTATTACAAAGGTTGACGAGACCAAAACATGTCTTATTTACAAGAAACTTGGATCAGCACTAAAAGTTTTTTAATTTGACATAAATAGTTTGGTATTCTAGTACTAAAAGTTTCTTAATTAGTTTCAAATTTTCGAGATCGAAACTTATCTTATTGTTTGAACGTCGAACACTTCTGGGTGGATATAACCGGTCAACGTCATGAAAAATGTCCAAGCCAATGAAAATAACAAGCTACAGCCTTTTCCAAACAAAGATTAATGAGTGGAAGCAAGTCAATGTACTCTTTTTTGACAAATTGATATTGTACAGTTTCTTCATTTGTTGAACAAAGTACTGGAGAGTTTCTTAATTTGTTGACCGGCCTATTATTAGTTTCTTATAACCTATTTTCTTATAAAACAAACTTGTATTGAAATGTCTTGAGTTGCGATGTTCTGCGCATGTACATTTAAGGACTGCGCAGAAGACTGCATGACATTTGAACTGTCGATAGTTCTTCGTTAATAACAGAGGGTAAACTGTTGAGAAAAGCTGGAGTAACATATGTATAATATTAAAAAAACACTATTAGAATCGTAAATGCATATGAACTCAGGGATGTGCCGGCTGGGGGGCGTGGGGGGCGTCACGTATGAACCTATCAACTACTTTCTCATAAGCTTGTTTCCTATAAAAACTTGCTACCGTAAACCCTCGAATAAGCGCCCGGGGGCTTATTTGTAAAATGAAGTATTGGGTGGGGGCTTATTCGAGATGAGGGCTTATTGGAGGGGGGCGTATTCAAAGTTTGGCATTTTCTTCAAAGATTGACAGAGAAGACTACACAATTTTGTGAATCAATCAACTAAACTAAAAAATCACGAAAAGGCCATTTCTCAAACGAAACTGAATAGTCAATAACGACTTTTTCATTATCATAGCGAAATTCACGTTTCTTTCTGTTTTTTTGTCTCCACTGATGCTGTATAGCTACTATCCTGCAACTATGCTACCCTCAAATAAGGCCCCATAGGCGCTTATTCGACGGGGGCGCTTATTTGCAAAAATGAATTTCTAGGTGGGGGATTATCCCAGGACCTATGGTATATACTAGTAAGAAAGAAAAACACACTAAAAGAAGTTTGAAAATTTAAAAACAAATTTAAATCTGATTTAGGCCTATTTTCTATTGCATATTTTCTAGTACCTTACCTAGCATGAAAACACGTTATCTCGCGTGTAAATCAAACCATTCGTTGCGAAAGCTGACTTATCGTGTAATTCAAAAATGGAATGACTCGAAAAGCTGTAATACACAGGACTCACTAATTCCTTGAAGCCATGAAAATCGAATAGGAACAAAATAATAAACCCTTTCAATATCCATGTGATGAACTCATATTATCTCTGGCAATCTGCCGAATCTCTCTCAAGCTTGATCATTCCTGCGGTAAACCTACTACGATGGGTTCGGGTACGAATTAGATAGATCTCTGTAATATATATCTCTATCTAGCATCTAACTTTCCTTTGAACTTAATACTGTTTAAATTTGTTAATTTGTACATAATTTGATGGTAGTTCTTTTAGGTAAACAGGTCCTTGATTGATTGCAGCAAATGCAAATTGCTGAACAAGCTAACCTGTATCAATATTGTTATCTTATTATTATTAATGTTCTTACTGTCTGTGTCTTGTTTTCAAAAGTGATCGGCAAATTGAAAGAATTAGCTTCCCTCCAAAGGTATGGAAGCTTCCAAAATAATGGCTAATAAAATATTTCCCCATCGAAAACGACACAACCCCAACCCAGGTGCAATTTGGCCATGAGTAGACAATTTATTTCCACATGGGAAAACAGGACTGTGGTACAGAGCCAGCTCTAGCATAACTTCAATTTACTTTTCCTGCATTTTTTCAAATTTGAAAATACAGAAATACAGAAACTACAAATACATTCCCAACAGAAATTATTTTTTCTATTTAGAGAAAAAATAATTTTTTCTCTTATTTATTTTCTTCGCTGTAAACCAAACTGAAAAGTCACCAACCCCTGTTCTTTACCCTAGAGAATTATAGATGCATAAGTATCAACGTATACAAAGCAGTACTTTTAAATTGGAAGAACGACATCAGAAAGTTTGAAATACCACAAATCGAACAGCAGTAGATTGACAATAATTTGAACATTAGTGTTCTAACTAATTTAACTAGTGTTGACCAAGCAAAACTCTGAGATAAGATTTAACTGATAATTGTATCACAAGTTTCATTAAGCTAAATGATGATTTAGCAAACAATGATGGCAAAGGGCTGTCTTAGTTAGGTGGAATGTGAAAGCTAAGCAAAAGGCGAAGGTAAAAATATGCCACGAAAGCCATTCTAATAAAAAGAGCTGTCTTAATGTACCTAATGGAACGGTTAAAATATTATGAAGATATCAGTCTATGCAGAAATTAGCAAGAAGAATCATCTCTTTACAAACAAATCGAAAAATCAAGGCAGTACACCTCTAAAGAACTTCAAAGCTTCATGAATGAATGTGAAGAGACTTTCATGAAACACTGAATATTTAAGGCATAAAACATTTGCTGTTAACTATGGAAACACAGTAGGAAAAATCCAATATAACTTTGCTGAAAAATCACAAAAGAAAGGGGAACCGGTCACAACATTTGTCGGTAAAATTCTTGACATGATTAAACAATTTGAGTCAAACAGGTAAAAACTATGTCATCATGGTTTAATATCTCATCACTGGCCTAATTAAAGATATGGTACAGTAATCAGAGTTCAAACGTGTCTGTAAATTGATTTGGTCAACAAGAACAAAGACTCAATCGTCATCCCACGCAAATTTAACTGGAACAAAAATGGTTAATGCTGAAAAACACAGGACATTGAAACAGTTTTAAAGTCGAACAGCTAAATCAGCACGTCAAGATGAACGACTAAAATGGCAATCACTACATCGTTGATTCAGAATTAGCATGCAATTTAATCGAGGATTCAATGGGAGCCAGAATTCTCCCTAACCCATAGCCAGTGCACACCCTGATGCCCCACAACAAATCTTACACGTAGGTGCCTGATGACACAAGAAGAGGTGTCTGTCCTGAAATACAAGCTTTTATATCGTATAATGAGCTAATTAACTTTGAATCATTTAGCTTGGTGCTTAAGACCAAACCAAATGATTCAAAGTCATTTATGCCATTTTCGTAATCTACACGATAATACAACTTCTGGTAATCTCAAAATTGTAATTCAAAACAAATTCAGGATAAAGTTATCAAAGAGACCACGTTGCTCGTGTCTGCCTGGAAGAACTTCTTGCTGAAAATTGTGCATGGAATGTTGGGTAATAAAAGATTGGGACCATGGAAAGTGAAATAAANATTGCTTGTGAACTGCAATAGGCACATGAAATATTGATGTTCTAAACTCAAACAGAAATAACTTTTTGAAAAGCCTAGCAATACCACACTGTGTACTGTTGCTTTACTTTATTTTGAGTAGGCTGTTGTACCTAGCTTATTCAGCTAATTTAGGCCTACTGTGCATGCCGCATCCAGGCAAGGGACCCCTAGATTAACGTCCCTTCCGAAGGACGGCGGAGTGAGTTGTTTTGGTCGTTCATCTGGAGGTCGCCCATCCAGTTTCTGACCGTACACAGTCATGCTTAACTTCAGTTAAGCTAATGGAACTGGCTGGGCCGCTTGTCGACTCACCCCGCTGCTGACATGGCACCTAGTACTACCTGCCAGCGTCAAGTAACTCTTTTTGAGCTACATGTTCTAGCATAAAAGGGCCTCTAATGACGGGGGGCTACGCATGCAACATTAGGAGGCGTACTCAAGAGCAATTTTCTGGACCATGGCACTTCTAGTTATAGACAACGTCCTGTAAACTATGACCTTCTATATCCATCTTAGGGAACTCAAATAATTCTGTTTTTACATGTTCCTGGATGAAAACTAGACTTTAAGTTTAGGTTGAGAACCAATGTACCCTGTACCCGAATATGGGTGAAGCGACCCCCTCGGTTGATTCGTCCCTGCTTACTGCCGTGGGAAACGAAGCAAGGTGCTTCCAGAAGATCGCAAATCAAACACAGTAGAACATTTCATGAGATAAAAAGTGGGTCGTTATGGCGAGTTGTCAACTGAAAATGGGATTATATGTGCATGGTTTGTGGGGAATCAATTACATGATTTTGAACGTGAAGGATAAGATAGAAAACAGACGGCGTGTTGAATTGGAAAATAAATCAAAGTCAAGAAAGAATGAAGAAAGCAATAAGCTGATTGCTGAAAGGCAATCTGATATGATTACTTCACAAATTGGGGCTGATAATGATGAAATTATCTCAGGAATATTGATACCAGTTAATGTGAAAATCAGGTATCCAGTAAGAGCGCAGACATTATCACGAATGCATGGACGACGTTGAAGTTGATAGAGAATGGTGTCTTCTAGTTCAGGTGGTCCTGATATGATCGAAACCAATCAAAACTGACAAAGAGTTGATAAGATGACATTTAGATTTCATTGGAAGCCATGACTACCTATGGATTGGTAATTCTGCTTCCCTATGATGACGTATGAAATAAGGAGGTCTTAGAAAAACGAAGGTGTCTGGGTAAGCGTGGGGAATTAACGTACACGATAAGCTCAATCAATGGAAGCTTTCATAGTTACAAGATAGAATAGAGCATGTTGTACTAGTATCAAACACGATGTAAAAATGCAGCAAATGAACAGAGCTGTAAAATTAAACCAATAGGATATTTATTAGATTTAACTTAAATACGTAGAATGCAGGGGCTAAGCTAAGGGAAATTGTTGATACAATCCAATTTGCCGATAAAAAAGACTTCTCTCGAGCCCGATTTGCTGATAAAGATTTTCTTGGAGTTTTATCAATGATATGACGTTGACTAGCACTATTGATGTACTGCAAATTTGCCGACAAGCTAAATGTTGGGGGTGAGGCACACCTCCGCACATCCTTGTGGCTACGCCCTCAAGAGTGCATGTTATGGTGAATGAGTGATGGTGAATGAGTGATAGTAAGGGAGTAGTGGTGAGGGAGTGGTGGTGAGCAGAGTTCACAAACTCCTTTAAGAAAATATCCAAAACTTTTCCAAAGCCAAACATCCAAATTTCCAAAACCATAAAATTCATTTTCATTTGCATTTTGCAACCCCATAAAAACAGAAAAAGAATATTTTCAACGATATATTTTATAATTTTTTGGTGAATTATGTTTTGTATCATAGATAGTAAAACACGGTGTTCAATACGACACTAAGTTACATCCATTTTAGGACATTTTTAGAATTTTTCCAGACAAAAAATCCAACATTTCTCCTTAGCCATTTTAACAATCCTCTCTTTTCCAAAACTTTCCAGGTTCTGGAAAATGGCATTTTCAATTTCCATAACTTTCCAAAACTTTCCAGAACCCACAAAGACCCTGGATGAGGGAGTGGTGAGGGAGTGGTGAGGGAGTGAGTGGTGAATGATTGGTGAAGAGACAGAACAGTTCAAAAATTACCAACACAGAAAGTCAAAGGCTGCTTTTAAAGTAAAGAACTCAATATTAAAACAGAATACATGCAAAATTTATCTGGTAGAAACAAATATAAATCAATAAGACTCTAGAACATGTGACAAACCATTACGTTCATCTTTACCATGATTGGCCAATGTGCTTGTTTTGCCCACCAAAAACCGCGGTTTTGGTGGGCAAAACAAGAGAATTGACCAATCATGATAAATAAGATGTAATGGTCTGCCACATGTTCTAGAGTCTTATTACAAGCAAAACAAAGTTCCCATTTCATAACGTACGTCCATGGTGACACATAAACCAAATTCATTGAATGGTCTCACACAATTAATGTACAACATTTCTGTCCTCGGAGCATATCAGGAATTTCGTTTTACAACAAGCAATGCACCAATACTCACTGTTCTTATGAGAATAACTAATTCTGCGCTGAGCCTCAATATTCGTAAACTTTTTTCGGTTTTGAGCCTTTGATAATTCTTAAATTATTCCTAAATATCGAAGGTGTAAATGCGTCCGAAAATCAAAAGATTATATTTAAATCTTTCTCGATGTTTTACTTAATCATAAAGTAAACTAGAAATAGAGCAGAATAACAAATATAGTATCAATAGTGAAAAAAGTTAATCCACAAGCAGTACTGTAACTCAACTATACATAAATTCCAAGTCTTAATGATACTTGAGCCTTGCATTATTCTGAAATTATTCTTAAATTTCAGCGATTCTGAGCCTAAATATTCTTATGAACTTTATTCTTATAAAAGGAAAGTGTGTAGCTGCTATCTTATGCTATCTTATGCTAAATAAATATATAGAAATATATATAAATTTATATAAATGTAAATAGGATGCGCCTACAAACAAAATTCACTAACTTTTCCTCAACTAGGCCCGAATGATTTAATTTAATCTCTTTCTCTCCAAAATAAGCTGATAGAAATACTACTTATCTTGGAAAATTGAGCTTTACTCACAAAATAATCAAGAAGAGAAAAGCCATAAATTTTACTCACTCACGTGCATGCGTGTATGCATGTGTGCCTGGCCATTTATATAATAACTATATATAATAATTATACATGAAGAAGGATAACTATATAACAAATACATGTTAAGACGGAATTATTATTTCATACCTGAAAAAGGTACTCTGAGCCAGTAACTGTTGCCAATCTGAAAACATGCTTCCTTTTGGCGTAATCATGGGCAATATCCACAACTGATCCTTTCAAGTTTAATATCTGCATTTGTTCATCATCGTAGGATGATCCTTCGAGCTGCAAGAAAAGTATCCATATCTAATGTTTAAAAACCTCTTAACATAAGGGATTAGTATTTGGTCTTCAAAGAAAGTGATTCTATAATTTAAAAATAGCTATACGAGTTACATGGTGGTAGTATACACTAAATGGAGCTCACTAAATCTCCTGCTAAACTATCGGCCCTGAATAAGTCATTAGCTGCGCGAACCTGACATTATTTTTTTTGTAAGAATACTCAACTTCTCGCTGAGCCTTAGACTATTTTAAAATTATTCTCAAACATCGAAGGTGTAACTAAATCTGAAAATCAGAGGATTGCATTGAAATCTTTATTGATATCTTACTTTATCAAAACGCAAACTAAAAGAGGAGTGAATAATCAATATTGTATCGATAGTTCAAAAGTTAATCTAAAGCAGTACTATAAGTCAAATACACAAAAATTCTAAATCTTGATGAAACTTTAGCCTTGCAATATTCTTAAATTATTCTTAATTTTCAGCAAAATGAGCCTCAATATTCTTATTAACTTTACTCTTGTAAAAATAAACGAGTGTATTGGTAATTTGGTACGTCTAATATTTGCAAAAAAATTCGAAAGATAGCACAAGCACTCCCGTTCGTATGCATGGCAAAAACTCCCTCCCTAAACGCGTTCATAATTTAAATTCCTACAAACTCTAATAAAATATCAGATGAACAGTCTTTGTAATCATATACAATATTACCTCAATTTTATCCTTGTAGCAGTAAAGATAGTGTCCTCGCAGCACAGTGTAGAGTGATTTCCAAGTTCGTGAACTGGCACGCTAGAATCAATAAAAAGTAAATGCAACAAGTGAAAAGTAACAACATATTAACTGCACTCCTAAAAGATGCAAAGCAATGACTTATTTTAAGAGAAAAATGTTTTCTCTGGGGCTAAAAAACATCAGATAGGTAGCTAATAAGGTCCAAGAAAACAGAGGGACATATTAATTGGAAAAATCTCATAGATTTTGTGAAAAAAAATCACAATGCATCAGAAAAAATCTATCATGAATAAACAAAAGAAAATGATTATGATTATTAATATCACATAAAATAAATAAAATCACAGAAGATGCTAAAAAATCACTAAAATCTTGTACATATTTTTACGACTGATACATTCCTCAAATACGCAAAGTAACCATCAAGCACGAGGGCGGAAAATGAACGTCGCAATTTAGAATCTCAATCCGGGATATACTAAAATTAGGCCAGTCGAGAGCTACAATCACTCCATTTTAGAAGAGCAATTTTATATGAACATGGGCCTGAAATTTGGTGGAAAATTGAGAACAAGGGTGAGCCTGAAGCCTTGTCGTAAAATGTATTGTTGGAAAACGATGCAGAAGCTTTCCACTAGCAAATGGATATGAAAGGTCCTTTCCTTGTTTACCTGAGGAGATTTGACAGCCTTGACACTTTTTGTCTTTGATTTTAGCAAGTTAGTTGCTCCTAACGAAACTAATTACTGTGCTAACATTGTCTATTTATAACTGTTTATAAACTTTTTTTCCATAAACATCATTATAATGCAATAGAGACCATCTTGTTTGTAACATTTCGCTCTGAATCAATCAAAATATCCAATGTTATCTTGTATAATGTCTTTCTAACTGTTTCTAAATAGCCTACACACTACTGATTTAAGAACAAATTTAGAACTATCCAGTTTCAAAATTTATGAAATATTACTTTAGTATCTCTAATAGAAGTGGGGAGGCAATAGAAGGGGGGGGATGTTCACATCGGCCAATTTTTAACAGAAGTGAAGTGCAAATAGAAGGGGGATGCTCATGTCCGCTAGTTTTCAATAAAAAGAGGGTGCTAATAGAAGGGGGTACGCATGCCGGCAGTTTTTCAATAGAAAAGGAGTGCTAAGAGAAGGTGGTTCATGCTGGTGAATTGTTTTAATAAAAGGTAATTTAATCTTCTGCGTGTTCTGATCATGATTGATTTGTAAAATTTAATAGAAGGGGGTGTTAATAAGCAACGGGGGGAAGGAGAATTCTCCTTACATTAATAGGCGTGAGGCCGTCTACTAGAGACACCAGAGTAAGAACATCCAGTCTGAACCTCGATTTTACCGGTTCTTATAAACTATACGGGTCCTATCATAATTTTCTTGAAGGTAAGTCGTCCCAGAGTTACCATGCAGCATAAACTTGGCTATGAAACAATCCTCTAAATCTCGTCAAGACTAAGCATCCTACAAGCTCTCTTATTATAGTGTTTGGCATAGCAAAATTTTCCTGGGCACCAGGGGTTTACCCCTGCTACCCTACCTCTCGGCAGTACTTATTAAAATAGACTTATGTAAACTTTTTGCATATTGACAACAATTAGGTCATCGAAAACTGTTTCAGAGAAAGGTTTTCCTCTTTCCTTCCACATTAACCACTATGACAGACCATGGTCAGACAATTCACGAATTCTATTACTACTTTCTGCCCTGGCTTTTCCATTCCTGATAATTGGAGATGGTGTATACAGATTGGGTTCTTTGGAAGATTGCTAAGACTCTTGGATTGCTAAAGCGCGTTTAGGAGGGGGGGGGG
>OLMO02000257.1:22121409-22132134 GCA_900291935.2 Cassiopea xamachana | reverse complement strand
GTTAAATCTGGAGATGATACGGTGAAGCATGCACTTCACACAGAAAAGCCAAGGAGACCGAGCGTAAAAATCCTACGAAATACGACAACCTTGTCTAAGTCCAAAACAATCATTTAACAGAAATGAAGTATGTGGAAAAACAAAACATAAGAAGCAATGAAGGAAAGAAAGGTATTTTGATAACAATTACATGTAAGTTTCAAATGTAAGTAAAACTAAATGGTAAACCATTAATGAACTGTGCAACAAACACGTCAAAAAGCTTAAATTAAGATTATGGCTTCAATAGAATTGTTGTATCTTTCATTAAATAAAAAAATCCTTTTCCACACAACATACACACACATAAAACTTTGCTATGGTTTATGAAATGCAACAACTAGAGCTGGAAAAACAGCTTCAACTAAAGGTCAAGGTCAAAGGTTAAGGTCAAAGAAACCGGTCAACATGAGAGAATAAATTAAAGAATAAAGTTTGGATAACATGAGCATTGGTGTAAGAATATTACGAGAATTGTAGAAACTAACTAACTAAAATAAAGGATAAGTAACTTGTGAACTGCTTAGGGCTTCGCAGGGTGGCCAACAGTCAAATGAAATTCGTTTCCAGGGTTTTCCAGGAATTTTCTGCCAAATTTCAATGGTTTTCCAGGGGATTTTTGACTATATTTTCGAAAAATATGATTATCACGTATAGATCTGCTTGTAACTATACACCTTTCATTCTGCGTTTTACTTGAAATTTTGTGTCCATTATTAGAATGTGGAGCTGCTTGCTACATGACACATGGTACGCTGCTTCCCCCCCCCCAATAACCTCATAGATCCTCCTCCGCTGCGCTACGGGAATACACAATGTAGCAGCACTGCAAGGCCAAAAATTGATGCGCGAAAAATCTGCGGAAGAACATGACTTTTCAGGGGTGGGTTGTAATTCTAGGGTTTTCCATGGAATTTTTCTAGGGGCAAAGAAAATCCAGGGTCTTCCGGGGTTCCAGGGTTGGTTGGCCACCCTGGGCTTGTTTTAGAAACTTTAAGGTGGCAATGATAAAGAGTATGAGTCGATATGAAACCAAGTACGCAATAACTGAAATAATAAAATACTTAGGAGAGGAATTGCATAAAATAATAAATTCTTGACTTACAAACATGAAAAAAACTCAATCAAGGCAAGAGATATGGAGTCGTCAAAAAGATAGTGAACAAACTGTGGTTGGTTTGGATTTGCAAACTGGCTTTGAATCATATCTATATTTCTATGTTGGACTACACAATTTAAGAATTTCACGATTGTCTCAAATCACAAATAGCAGACTACGCCGTTGCCAAAGCAAAAATACGAAGTCTTGTAAAAATGCCATTTAAAATATGGGCCTTCCAACTTGTATTATCAAAAAATGGCTTTTATTATTTATGATATGCATTGAACAAGTTAGTGAACATAAACATGGATGAGAGGGGAAATGATTTTCATTGGGCAACAGTTTAGTTCCAAAAGACAGCCTGATTCTAGAGAATGCCTTAGCACTAGAAAATCTGAATAACTTAGTTCTACAGGGCAAGAATCTTGATGGAAACCGAAATCGGGATGACACGGATTTAAAAGATAATCTTGACTTTAGAGGGTTGAATCTCAAAGATGCTTTAATTCAAAATTTCTTCTCCTTAAAGCATGCATATCTGCATCCTTGGCTATCGTAGGTAATTCATTTCTCTCTTTTTGTCGAAACACAAAACCAAACACTCTAACGGAACTAGGAGCAGATCCAGAGCTGGAATTAGGGAGGGCCATCATTTTATTGTCTTCCTATGAGGGAGTTTTCTTAAGATCTTTGTTTGCTATATGAAGTATTACAATTTGAGAAGGGGCATGGCCCCATGTCCTCTGGTTCCTCCAGTGAATATAATCATGGTCGTCGAGAGATTTCAGAGACCCTTGGGGAAGAAAGAAATACCACACCTGCGGCGAGCGAAAGGAGCAGAAATATTGAGGGTATTAACCCCACAAAATTACTGCTGGTCTTACTTTATGTGGGCCCCCTTACTTTGGGGTCCCTAAGGTCTTGAGATCCTGAGGCAATTTGGACCTTCTGCAACTTCCTATAAACGGCTCTAAATGTAACCCTTCCTACAAAAATGTACTCTTACTAGCCTATTGCAAATCTTGCTTGACTCCTAAGGACTTAAGATTCATCAAAACAACGCGTACATTGTGATTATTCTGTACACCTTCAGCAGCCATGTTTAGAGTCCATTTGGCAGGTTATATGTGTAGAAATCAATCAGTAAACAACGGGATTAGGTATTTGAAAAGGTAATCTTGGCACTCTCCAGCAATAAATTGCAACCAAAGTTGCCCAACTGCAGCAAATCCCACCCACGCATGAAGTTGATCGATTGTGGTACATGCTAAGCTGATAGTAGCCTTGAGTGCAAATACATTACTTGCATCAAGGGCCAAATTAACACGCGTCATAATCTGGATACCTAAAAATTTTGAGACATAGAAGCAGAGGGAGATGCAATATGGCGGCGCTAACTGTGGCAGATAAGGCCCCACCTGATTAATCGAGGCACAAAACCTGGAATACGAAATAGTAACAACCAAAAACACACGGTGATATCTACAATACAATGCGGACTGAGAAATAGTGGCATTTCTCATCTCTGCGCAAATGCTGGATACCATACTTCATTTCGCGGTACTCTACTTTTCATATGAATCTCCTTTGCAACCACGGCTTAATGGTCTCGACAATATTTGCCATCGATAATCCTAACATGGACAGGCCATGTTGGAGGTTTCTGGGAGTCTGACAAATAAGATGTGGCTTGCAGAAAAACTAACACACAAGCCAACATTCCACATGGCAAAATGACTAAGAGAAAGAATGGAAAAATGAATAAGAGACATGACCACAGACATGGAGTTTCATGAGCTGTTAACCAGCAAGGGCATCTGTGCTGGCTAATTACGTGGAAATACAAGCATTGAATGGAAACCGTCAGCGAACGGAGCTAACTTTATGTACCAAACCAAGGTAAGCCACACATCCGTAATGCCGCAATAGACTTATACAGCGGCCGGGCGGGGTATTAAGCAAACACATTGAGAACACGTAGCTGCTTCTCCATTTGCCTCAACTAAGGCAATTGCGAAGAGTTTGTCCACAGTTCCTTGACTAATAAGTGACTCCACAAGAGACTGAAGAGATATCTTAAAATAACGACCGACCATGAACACACACATAAAGGATTTTGACTGCCAAAGACAAACGAAAACATAAAGGACGCACGTAGAGGATGTTCTGAGCAGCTTTTAGAGCGAGAGTGCGTATCACTAAATGGAACAGCATTTTTAAAGTGAAAAAAATTGACAAATGGCCTGAATCCACCTAAACACAAACGCTCTCCTGGCAATGAAATCGTGCCCGCAATCTGAGTAAGTGCGTCTCAGTACGTGCAGCAAATCAAATCAATCCAGACGTGAATGAGATTTAGGGAAATCTAATTTCTATCAGCCGAAGGATGGGAGACATAGATGAGATTTCTCGAATAAAGTGAATTCAAATGCTAATTCACTCACACGTATGTGAAAAAAGAATATTCTAATTGGAGATGCGCCAGACATGTATTAAACATGCAAAAGTTCTAAGTAGAAAAACATCACCTTTAGGGTTTCTAGTAAGAAGCAAACTCATGAAAGACGAATGATGAAAGTTAAGCGATGAAAGCGAAACAATTGGAGAGGAATAATGGATGCAAAATCAAATACCTTCCTTGCTGATTAAAACAATTTGATTGCACAAAAGTGAATATATCACCGCAGAAAAGATGAAAACAAACTGTAGGGGCCCTCAAAATATCATCGTCCATCGCTATATAGCCAAGCTAACAACATTTTACATATAAGATGAGTCAATTCCACAAACGCATGCAGGGAAAGTTGATGTTAGCTTAGTATTTCCACGATAGTCTCTGTTGTCTGCGCAACTTCTCCAAATATCAATTTAAATTTACAGACAAATTCACTGGAACTGTAAGCTAACTTGATGATTTCACCATTATCAACTCCATGGTAGGACATATTGGATACTTGATAATAACTGGGAGGAAGATGAATTCTGATAGGCCTAATGCTTCAAATGGTTGAAGATACGTGATGAACGAAAACTCTATATCTTTTCTAGAACAAAATCGTATATTATTATCCCTTACTATACAAAGTTCCACAGTATTCGCACTCAAGATCATAAGAAAGCTGCAGCCAAAACAAAGATCAACATTTAATAAGTCTGAAGGACTAACAGGGAAGAGCAAATTAAGATGCTTGTGCTTGGAAGTGAGGAATGTGCAAACAAAGATCAAGCATTTCTGAAATTCGAAAATTCAGTCAAGTAGGAGAAGTTTATGGTATCTGAAAAATGCTGGTACTTTGAGCACAGAATTGTGCATTTACTAGCCAAATATATCCTGTAATAAGGAATCTGCACAATATGTCATGTTCAAAGTAACTAGCTAGAAAAGTGCAGAAACCATTTGTGTTCTTTCAGGACTGCGATTCTAACTTTTGAGAACAAATACTGCTTTTGCATTTCAAACGTAAAACTTGTCTAAAACACAATTGAGCTCTGCTTCTATGTGATGGGGTGTTGTTTCATTCCAAAATTAATTATTTCAACAAACGCAACTCCCGTTACAATTAACAGGTGCGGTCAATTGGTGCAATAAAATGCAAGGATAAATTTAGCGCATTGAGAGAGACACAACATACGCACGATCTACAACTCGAAATAAATGTCAATCTTTTACGGGATGGCCTTGATTTGGAATAACAAAAGAAATGACGGGGTTGTACTCACCAACTGGAGAATATCTTCATCTCGTGGCACAACTCCAATCTTCAAATCGCCGACGCTAGAGAAACGAAAACCTCTTTGTCAGAAAACAAAGTGAAAAGCTGGTAACGTGGATTTCTGCAAATACTCGAATGTATTATATCTAATATCGATCGCCTTGTTATTTCCACGAGCAAATGCGTTCTTAGTCCATCTGCAAGAACCCAGAGCGAGCTTTCTACACACACAATGCAACATCTAACAGCATGCAGTTGAAATGGCAGCCAGAAAGGCATGCATCGGCCTGGATATGAAAGACAATTGTTTACGGCCCGTTGCACACCGTAATGTAAAGTTAATATTTTGGTTTAGACAGGTCAGATTAATTCTATATGGTTTTCTATGGACGCGCTATCTCAACACGTCTGTGGTTCCATTCTTCATGTGGTATGATCGCCCTGAACAATAACAGCTTCAAAATTCTTGTGAAAATTGGAACAGTCCATACTGGTGCACGATGAATTATGCCCATTTAACTTTCGATCATAATAAGAAGTCTGCAAATCAGCATGGGCTGCACACTTTTGTTTTCTACTATAAATGAGTACATTAGGCTGCAAAGACCAACAGATTGCATTTGATCCGATTGATAAAGGTCACAGACGGGGGTCTTTTCTTCTATACATAATTTCAAGTGGGTTTACTTTGCATAAAAATGGGAGTGCACAGCCATGGCTAAATGTAATAAATAACCGAAGATACGCTGCTGATCTCCGAAGTCTAAATCGAAACTTTACCCGCTATAAGCCAACCTCAAACAAAGCAATTTTTGCGATAAAATGCCAAATATGCATCATGGGTTGAAATACAGGCATGTCTTTACACTGGCGCGATAAAAGTTAATTTATTGCACTTTTGACTGTCAGAAAAATCATTATGGGAGTGATTGTTGTAGGACATAAAGCGAAGAAACCAACATTAAAAGAGATAGCGGACTAACTACGAATGCATTCTAAGGAAAGGCGGTGCAATGAGGTAGGCAAGGCAGTATTACAACGTGGCCTTCATCACAACAACGTGGTCTGTGATTCGAATTAATGTGAATCGAATTAAGAACTATTTGGGTTTCTCATTCAAATAAAGAACTGTCCAGGATGCATAAAATGTGGATCAAACCATGAAGTTTATGAATAATTTAAGAATAATGCAAGGTTTAACGTCCAGGCCTAGAATTTTTGCATATTTGAGTCAAACTACTGCTTTTGGATTAACTTTTGCACTGTCGATACAGTTTTAATATTCATCTCCACTTTCATTTTGTTGTATGATAAAGCAAGGCATCACTAAAGATTTGAATATATACCTTTGATTTTCAGGCCTGCTAAAGCTTTGATATTTAAGAATAATCTAAGAGTAACCTAACGCCTAAAACCAAAGAAACCTACAATTTCTGCCAAAAGTCTCGGAACATTTGAATTATTTCTGCTTCACATTTAGTAGTATCCCCCTCTCCCCCTCAAAACAATGTTGTTAAATACAGTGTTGAAAAGTACAGAAAAAGTCGCTATGCTTGCAGACCCTTCTCTGACAAATAAACACTTAATTCAACATTGTTTTTAGGGGGGAAGGGGATTTCCATCGTTTGACATGGATAAGAAAATCATTTTTATCAGAAATTATGCATGCATTAATTGGTGTTCCAAGGACTTTTGGCAGAGATTCTGTGAATATAGAGGCCCATCGAATATACAGGCATTCTTCTAAAAAGTATACAAAGTATTTATAAATGTGTAAACATATAGTGGTAGAAACCTTATTTTTGGCGAAGCCTTGATTTTCTAAAATTTTTCTGATTTCAAGTATCAAAGTGCAACTTTGTTTGAAAATTAAAGGTGTGTATCCTAATCTTTGTTGATGTTATCATAATGCAAAGCAAGAGAGGAACAGGACAATAAGAACTGTATTGATAATGTAACAGGTAATCTGAAAGCAGTAGTTTAACTGGAGAGCAAAACCATTATATGACTTAATAAATTTTGAGTTTTCCATTACTCTCAAAGCAGTCTTAAATTTCAGCGCTTTTGAGCTTCAACGTTATTTTAATTAAAAATTCTTGTTAACGTTATTCTAATTACAAAAGAATGTATACAGGCACATACCTTCTGTAAGTAAAAACATATACATATATAAAATATATACAACAAATACATGATTAAAGAAATAAATAAATATACATATTTATATACAAACATACACACACACACACACACACACACACACACATGCATGTCCTACCTACTATATGCTGAACTTGTGCTGAACACAAGCATACCTAAACCTAATGCAAGCTTAAAGCCTCTTACTAACATGGGTCTTTACATATACTTCTCATATACAATAGCTACTTATTCACAACCAAAGGAGTGGTGGGTATTTTCCCTTTGGGAAGGGGGGCGAAAACGGTGTGAAAGCTAAGGCACATGTCAAGTAAACATTATACTGGACAACCTTGACCAACATCGTGTTGAAAGGAGACAAAGTAGTTGGAAGGCTATAGCTAATAAAACATGCATAAGGAATGAGAGGAAACTGGGGGTCTGGGAGCTGGCCTCCAGGAAAAAATGCTGAGGCTACGCATAAAACGCCACTGAACCGAAAATGTATACCTCTAGAACGCCATAAAACGTCCTTCTGCAAAGTAGGATAAAAATTGCTTTCCTCCTTTATCTCTACGCTGAGAAAGGAAAGCTGACCCCCTGCAGCGGTGGCGCAAGGGGAGGTCTAGGGGGTTTAGCCCCCCAACGGAACATACTAGTCCCCCATTGGAAAGTGGAAAACTATTTTTTGGCATTTACAGTGCCCTAAAACCCGTATTTTAGCCCCCTCATCGGAAATGACAGCTTCCCCGTTGAAAAATTCTTGGCGCCACCCCTGGTCTCCTAACAAAGCCACGCCAAAGTTATGACAGCACGCCACTGGAATAATGGCACTGCCTTTATTCTGTCCAATGCTTGTACGCCTCAACTTAAAAGAAAACAATCTCACGCCAGTACGTTCGCCTGTAAGCTACTAGTTANNATGAATCGCACATCACATTTGGCAAGTCTGAAATTATTGGGGGGCGACCGCCCCCCACGTCCTCCCGAATATCCGCCACTGAACCGAAGATATATACCTTGCTACAGTTTATAGGCCAAAAACAGGCTGTGCTGGAAGTTAGAGCTAAGCGTGATCAAATTCCGATAAATTTTTGAAGTCACTTTGCCTTTCATCACGGACTTAGAGCCAATGATACGGCAAAGCAGAGGTTGCTAGCCAAACATATCACATATCTAGTTAATTCAGATAGTTGCAATGCCACCCAATGATATAAATCTATGGGTTGAACTTCTCATTCCAACATCTAATGGCCCTCCTACAGTGTTTTCAACAAACCAAACGATGCCTTAGGTCGCCAATACAATAAATACATTCAATCGCCATGATAAACACTCCAATTCTTTAGTGATGAAAATTGTATAAACAGAATGATAATGCTATGCTGAAGTATATTTAGAACTTTCCTGAACTTAAAAGATGAAAGTGCTAGAGAAAGACTAATATAAGATTCTACAAGAACCAAAGGTTCTAGATAAATGAGATGTGAAGTATAGAGAAGGGAGATATTTAAAAGGTTCAAAAGTTCAAATACTGTTCGACATACATGGGCCTACACAATGCAAATGTCACACACACACTCCTGGTACATATATAAAGCTACTATCACAGTGACTATGGTACATACCACGGAATAGACAACATTAAAGGAATTGTTCAACGCTTTCTGTCGCTGCTTCCTACAAAGCTCCTTCTGCAGAAATTTTGAGACACAAGAAGTGCTCAAGAAGTGACACTTGAAAGCCCATAATACGCTGAAGAAAAGTATAAATAACATATTGATGACACGTTTCACACCGTGCAGAAATACCAAGCGAGTTTCTTGCATTTTGAGCTCAAAAGAAAGCCGGGTCGTCCTTCTCAAACCCTTAACTCTCAAATTAGACCACTTTGAACATTGAGACCTTCAAAAACCTGCTATAACAGCATGAATGTACCCTATGTTAGTGAAAGGGCCGCTAACGCCCCCAAAACACCCCCAGCTCTCTACAAGTACAATAATTACTTCACTCGCAACGTCCTGTCATCGCCAACCACCCCCCAACCCATGCGAACATAGTCGTGTACCCCTCTGAGAAACAAAACATTTTGACAATTAAGGTGGCGGGTATTGTGCTCCAAAATTAACTTTTAAAAAGTAGACTCGTAGATATAAATAGATCTATACCGCAATCCTCCAAGCTATATGAAATATTGTCCACATCTGAGCAAATTTCCTGTTTTTCTCATCAGTTCAACACAGACTCGTATCTATGTAACATCTTGTTATTATTAGCTAGAGTGATGTATTGGCGATGTTTGATTCGAGAAATTCCGTTACGGGAAGGAAGTTTAACAATGCAAACGAGACTCTAGCAATGGGGCCTTGTTCAATAATGTTGATGGAAGAGGCAATAAAAAGCAAGAGTTGCTAGCTCGAATACGATCATCAAACACATCAAGCATAGCCCATACATGAAAAGTAAGGGTGATTTCTAGGGGGCTCAGGGGGACAGATCTCCCTTGTTAAAATTACTGTTCAGTTTGAGGGGGGTCAGCCCCCAAAATTCTTGTATTGGCTTTGTTTTTCAAGTGTATGACATTGCTTACAAGTTTTTTTGCATTGTTATGATGAATTTTGTACCGCTACATGGTTATTGAGTGATGGCCCAGTGGCAGAGCGTCTGCTTCAAAACCGGTAGGTTGTAGGTACGAGCCCCGGACGACTAATACCAAAGATATTAAAAGTGGTTCTCACTGCTTTCTCGTCTGGTGCTCGACATATGAGAATGGAGTGGGAAAGTTAAACTCGCGGAGCTACCAGTGGACCAGCCCCCCACTGTAGCTTTCACTGTATTCACAGACGCGTGGCCTAGGGCTATAGAAACGGAGATAGGCACTGCCCTATGCACCATTTGGCGCGTGAAGGACTTTTTTGACATGGTTATTGAGACATGTGTAATTTTTGACTATCATATCTGTATCTTTAAAAAAATATGGGCGTGGTTGCACATAGGCCACACTTAAATTACGGCGTGGTTGCGCTTAGAGCACCCATTGCTGAAATTCTTATACATCACCACTGATGAGAAGCTACATTTCTTGAAAAATAAACGCTCATTCTCCTACATGGAAAACATGAAAGAGTTTAATAGGCCATTATCGAAAAGTTACCTTCAAGATGCATCGAGCAAAGCTATCTAAATATATAGCTAGCTTGACTCAAAAAATTTCAACCGAAGCAATCGTGGATAAATCAAGAGTGCAGAACATCCGTGTAGGTCACTACAAACAAAGCTTACGCTCTACAATACAGCTGTCATATCAATTTGGCTATTCCTCGTTTAAAATACTGCACATGGCCTACTCCGATTTCATTTTCTAATTCACATCATGATCTTAAGGGCATTTGCATTTTCTGCTAACAAAGTCGCGAGGAAGCTGTAGACCTTTTCTACTATAAGCCTAAGGTTTTCCTGCCAAGGAGGAACCTATGAAATAGCAATTAATGGACATATGTAGTACCAAATATGTTACAACTCTCGAATGAATCAAATTCTTAATCGTTGGACACAGCTGGTGAAGCTAGGAAAAATCATAAAGAAATGTTTTATCAAATAATAAAGAAATATGAATGTCATATCCACACTATATCCACAGCCTTCACTAAAACCAAAATTCAACTTCAGATCCTACTTCTCAAAGCGAATTCTAATCAAACTCCTCAACAGCAAGAATGGTACTCTTCTTTT
>OLMO02000257.1:22023768-22037590 GCA_900291935.2 Cassiopea xamachana | reverse complement strand
GTCATCAAATAAACCTTTACAACATTGCACCTCTTTTGGATTTCTCTCAATACTTTAAACTCCATATCTGTTGTCATTCGTGCCAATAGGAGTAAACTGCAATTTCTATGAATGGTGTAAAACTTCTCAATTCTGTGAAGAAATTGAAACAAGATCAAGAATTTATCTGAATTGCAAATGTTCATGGCTGATACTCAACGACTTTAAAAATTTTGCATCAAAACTTCATGGAAATAGGGCCTAATGTCAAAGAAGCTCATTCGAATTATTGTTCTTAGATGGAGGGGGGTTGGATACCTGGAAAGTTTAGCTTGCTCTAGAAGGGAGGGGGTGTGAAGTGGGTAGCTTACCATAAAATAGCACTCGAGTAAGTATTGTACTCATGAGAGATATTTACAGATAAAAGTCACCTGACAAAGGCTTTTTGAATGCATTTTGTAACCATGGGACTATGGTAGAGCAAGGAAGCGATTAAATGCTAATTAGCTCTCACACCTTTTTACAACATCTTCATTTAATGGCTTTTCTCCAGATGGTGGCCATGCATTTGTCATTTCAGTTATCGCAATTACCATGAATGCTAAAGATTTCCTTGGAAATATAATTGAGTTCTTCTCTGTGCTTTGGGAAACTGCAAATTGAAGGCAACTGCAGATTTATTTAGAAGCAGGATTAGTCCGATAACTTGTATTTCAGGAAAAGCTGAAGTTTACTTACACTATTTTTTTTATAAGAGTAAAGTTTATATAAATGTTGAGGCTCAACATCAATGAAGTTTAAGAATATTGCAAGGCTCAAGTTTCATCAAGACACAAAACGTTTTTGTATCCTAGTTACAATACTGTTTTCAGATGTGCATTATTAATACAAAACATAAACTCTTGCTTAGCTATATAATGTAGTAAAACATCATCGAAGATTGGAAGATTCTTTAGATATTTAGGCCAAGTCTCACCTTGGTAATTAAGAATAATTTAAGAATAATTCTAGGTTCAAAAAAATTCTTAAGAATATGGAGGCTGGGCAGAGTTAGGCATTCTTACCAAAAAGTATCTACGGGATTGTGTAACAAAATGTTGAGTAAGTAGGGCCTTGAACGTTTGCATGCATGCACTCTTTTGGGACTCTCCAAGTAAACAATGTTAATAGGTCCTAACTGGTCACACTTGTGGCCAATTAGACGCATCCTAACACATGTAACCGCATCTGGATATATATTTCGGTTAACCTTAAGGTCACTATCCGACGTTTTCATACTCTGAGTGTAGGACGAAAAAAGCTCTAAGTATGTCAAAAAAATGTTGACGCTTTTTTGTGCTGTGGTAAAATTCTGTAGCATCAACAGACTATTTACGCACTCTTTTTTTATAAGAACCAGTAAAATTGAGGCTCAGGCTGGCTGTTCTTACTTTTTCAAGAATTTTTGAGGCTGAATTGCTTTAATTTGTTCTTAAATTAGTCGGGTGTAGGCATTCTAGAAATTAGATAATATGCAAGACAAAGTATAATATTTTGATTGATCGAGAGCCCAATATCTAAATGTTACATCTGAGGTGGTCTCTTGCATATCAATGTTTTCTATTGAATTGTAAATAGACAATGTTAGCGCAGTATACACGTTTTTTTTAATAAGAAAAAAGGTTATAAGAAAATGAGGCTCAAACTGTCAAAATCTTAAGAAAATCGTAAGAAAATCACGAGGCTCAAATTCCAAAATTCAGTTTTTTATAGGCCAAAAATCGGTAATTTCGTCGTTATTGCATTCAAAATGTTAAAGATGGAATTCAAATTCAGGTATACAATAGTATTAATGAAAGTGTAAACCACTCTAGCTAGTTTATTTCAGCAAAAGTTAAGAAACATTTAAGAAAATCTGAGGCTCAATTTCGGGAAAAGTTAAGAAAATTGAGGCTCAGGTAAAATAGTGATTTTCTTATAAAAAAAAACGTGTATAGCTTTGTAGGGGACAACTAATCAAAGATGAAAAGTGACAAGGCTGTGATTTTTCATGCCCATATAATAGTGGAAGGCTTATGCATCGTTATCCAGAAATATATTTCTTTAGCCTCAGCTTTGTTCTTAATTTCTTCCTATTTTTCCACTAAATTTCAGGCTCGTTTTCTTACAAATTTGTTCTTATAATAAAAGAGTGTAGTTTGTTTTTCTCACCGTTCAAAGATAAGTATATCGAGGCATGCAAAATGATGATGTATGCAAAGAAGCAAGTTTATAACTTCTCAATTTTTGAAATCGAAATACATTATTTTAATGTAGCGCAATTAAGAACTATAAGTAGCATATCATGTATCGCATCTACGGTAGAAGGCATAAAGTTATGCCACAACAAGGCTATACTTGCCTCTAACGCGAAAAAAGGGATTGGCTTCTAGCTTTTGATGTAATTCTCCTTTTACTAACGACGAGTTCAAAATGATCACCGCAGTGGATCTTTCTGGTTTGTTTTGCTTTTGCATTTCCATTTTCGTTTTAGACTCTTCATCAGTTATGTTGTTGCTGACGTTTACAGGGCATGAAAGTTTCGCGCCAAAACATGTTTAAAAACGTGTATAATTATTTTAATTCGATTTACAAAAGATATTATAGCTAACAATATACATATACATATATAAAAAGCTATCATATACATAAACAATATACATTTACATATATACAAAGTCAAAATCGAATATTGAATGATACAAAAAGCTAAGATTTCTATAAGTTAAATTTCAAAAACGAAACAGGCGCTGTGTTTTACTTTTAGTATCATTTTGCATAGGCAGATACAAGCACTGCATTTGCAAAAAGGTCCATCCCAATTTTTTATTAGTTTCTTAAATTTTCTGCTGATTTCAGCTCATTCGGTAGATTATTCGAAATCTGTGGCCCAAAGCCATCAGACCCAAAAGCTGCTTGATTTGGACTTATATGGGCTAAGTCGTTTAGATTTCGCAAAGAATAGCATGAGGTTTGTAATTTAAACATTTTTTGCACAAATGGCGGGTACAGCTCCTTGAGCTTCAACTAGGCCAGCGCTTCTCAATCAATTTTTGCAAAGCCCACCGCGGAGAAATATTTTGCGCCCCCCACTCACTATGAATAAGGCCATTATCAATAAACATTGTATATGCACAACTGTTCCAGGGAGTCACATGCGCCCCTGTAACATTGCATCACGCCCCTCTTGCAAGGTGCACCCTACTGTTTGAGAAGAGCTGAACTAGGAAACAGGGGCATATTTACACGGAGATGTTAGTGGGAGACCCCACTAGTTTGGCAAGTGCAGGTTGAAAAAAATTTTTTACAACTGATAAAGACAATTGTTAGGGATCATTCCCTCTCTAAGGGGGTGGGAGGGTACTTTGATTTGGTACACTATTGTTTAATAGATAATGAGAGCTATAGTAATGTAAAACAATTCTCATTTTACAGATGCATGAGTTCTTTGCAGATCGTACGAAGGTAAAGGCTGTAATAAATAAGCAACAGAAACATGGCATCAGTCTCATAGAACGGTAACTTGCAAATATTCCACTATAACTATCGATGAACAATAATGGAAACTTCACGCATACTTTAGTTTTGACTGTAGCAAGATTTATACTTCATAACACCAACTCACACGACTTCACATCACGGCAACTCGAACACGGCTGACTCAACAAACAGGTACAGATACTGATATCACATAAACAACACACTCACAATAGAAATTACCTTAAACATGAAGGTGATGACAACAACGATGGTGATCAAAGAACATGAACTGAAGGTGACTACCAAGAACAGGAATCAACAAAAATGAATGACACTCTACACAGCATTACGTAATTAAGAAACAAATGACAAAACTAGTGGTAAATATGGCGTAACGTAAGGGTGAATGACCCTATGACCCAACGGCATATGGAACTTTGGTCAGCAGTTTGGCAAAAATCGTTTTCGTCGGCAAAATCACTTATATGTACCATAGAGATTTAAAAGTATAAAGACAGGGACGCCCCGAGTCGCGGGTGGGGCTGCAGTCTTCCCCAATTTTTGCTAGTGACTGATGTGATACAATAGATGGCCTAACTTATCTAAGATAAGATGTACTTCGATGCTCAACAAGGGGGTTTTCTTGCAATCTAAAGGCATACTTGTACCAATTGTCAGGGGCTTCCCTTGACACCCCTGCCGCCCCCAATAGGAGCCTTTCACTCGTCCCCCAGCCCCCTCAATCCAAGATACGCCCCGGCGTCCCTGAAAGACCACCTTTGTAGCACGGACGCCGAAGCGTATTTTTGAGTCATGGGGCTGGGGACAAGTGTCAAGATCCTATTGGGAGTGGCAGTAGGGATCAGGGGCGGAGCCCCTTAAAATTCATAAAGTGCGCCTTTAGATTGCTAGAAAACCCCCATTTTTGAGTAGCAAAGTACATCGTATCATAGATATATACATTAGTAAAAAGGTGGGAAGGCTGCAGCCCCCAGCCCTACCCATTCAGGTGTGCCTGCCTTGTAGACAAGCCCACAGGGCTGGCAACAGCAATTTTCCGACGGGGGCTGACTCCTCTCAACGGCTCTGGCAGGGGGACTAGAGCCCTCCCTAGCGCTACCCTAGTTCAGTAAAAACACCACATCTACGTTATTTACCAACGATAGCTCAAAAAACGAGACGAAGCGAGTGCGAAAGTGGATATAAAGTTCTGTCAAAATCTTCTCAATGAAGCATTGACATACCTTATTTAACAATGGACGCAATAAGTCAATACGCCACAGAGAACTATCAATCATCAGGAAGTGGGACGTCTCGCTTGAATAAGTCGAATATGCCCCCTGTCGTTACCAAAGAGATCTTCTATTGTTTTGATCGTAGCAACGTGATCAGTCTTGCAACATGTTCTTGTCAATTCTATTATCACATTGCAAACTTGGAGGGTGAGCGTACTTTGTTTATCGGTCTCTTATTGACTTTCGCTGTTTATAAATCGCTTGCATTATCATCTCATGTCGAATAAAGCTGAGGAAGAGGATTTGTACGACGTTGCAGCGACTGGAGACATCATGGATTCAGACGAAGAAACAAAGCAACTCATGGACTATGACAGAGAAAGCGTGAATTTTGCTAATGGCAGTTACAAGGCAGTAAAACCTACAGCAATTGGGTTGGAGGTAAGCAACGAGGAAGAAAAGCGTGACCAACTTACCTCAAGAATAAGGGTAGCCCAGCAAGTAAATCAAATGGACAGAAGATCCAGTTTTGCTGGTTTTCGAGCGGCCTCATTGAGTATTTCTATGCTTGCAAAACCCTCTGACGATCGATATGCTTCAGCATGGCTTGCCGGGTGGAATGTCAGTAATTTAATACAGGGCACGGGCATTCTTGGTATTCCATTTGCAGTGCATCAAGGTGGATGGGCAGCCGTTTTCTCAATTTTCCTAGTTGCAGCTTTATGTTGTTATACTGGAAAGTTGCTTATCAGTTGTCTGTACGAGGAATCGAAGAAAACTGGGATACGACGACGCTTGAGAGTAAATTACCCCGAAGTTGGAGAGGCCGTTTTCAAGAGATTTGGTTTCAATCTTGTCTCAATTGTGCAAGTAGTAGAGATGTTTGGGGGCGTGACAATGTACATCGTGTTGTTAGGAACTGTTTTGGGCGAACTCTTGCATGCTAAAACGGGATTAGGGACTTATGAATGGGCAGCAATCTGTTGCGTTATTGCTTTACCTTCCTTGTTTATCAAACGAATGTCTATTATCTCCTGGCTAAGCTTGTTGGCTGTTTTTTCATTGATGTCCTCTATTTTTGTGATGATAGCTTTTGCTATAATGAAGCATCAATCCTGGAAGCTGTCAAATATTCCAAAATTCAACCCAACAACTTTCCCTATCGGTTTTGGCATTGTCGTTTTCAGTTACTGTGCTCATGCCGTCTTCCCGAGCATTGAGTCTAGCATGAAAAAGGCCGAGAACTTCAACAAGATGATGAATTGGGCGTTTGTTTTTGCCGCAATTGTCAAAGCATTGCTGGGTGTTTTTATGGTTCTTGCATTTGGTGACAACACTAAGGAAGTTGCCACAGTAAATCTTCTTGAAAATACTGGCTTTAGCGTCACTGCCAACGCACTTGTAATTACCAATGTTATGCTTGCAATACCCCTGGCAATGTTTGTTGTGAGTTTGTCGTTTGATGACGCGTTTTTAGTTTATTTCCCGCACATGAATAGGGATTCCAAATATAACTGGTTATGGATGCTAATTACTAGGCCAATGCTGTTGTGTGCTGCTCTTTTTATTGCTGTTATTGTCCCACATTTTGGCCTGCTAATGGGCTTTGTTGGCAGTTTCACTGGCACGTGTTTATGTTTCATATTTCCTTGCCTTTTCCACTTGAAATTGCGTTGGCACAAACTTAGTAAATGGATAAAGGCCCTAGATATTTGTATCATGGTATTTGGTGCAGTTGCTGGTGGTTTTGGTTTGTACTTTTCAGCAAAAGCACTTGTTGAAACATTTACGTTTCGATCATGAAGTCAGAGACAAACATATTTGAACAGCAGACTAAGTTTATCATGATATTGTTTAAAGACAGATCAAAGAACGTTTTTTGGAACAATGTATGCTATTTTCAATTTGATAGATAAATGATATAGCATTAATGGAGACTTTTGCACCTGATTAGAATTACAGTTAATATTTTAGTATTTACAATCTTTGCTATCATAAAAAATTCACCATACATTTTAGTTCCTTTTTCACTTCAGACAGCGACAACGAGAAGCTTTGTGCGACCCAGGGGAAATGAAATAGGGGAGTCCCTGATGACGAAATCATGAATTTGCAAGTTAAACCTAGTGCTATCCAATAAATAGTTTCCTTAATTCTTTCTAGAAAGTTACTGTGTACTAGGAAAACATTTAGTATAATTTGTATTTATCAATGAGAGTATTTACATCATGGTCGTAGGAACCGGGGGGCACAAGGGGACAGGTGCCCCCACTTTTCAAATACTCGTACAAAGTGCCCCTTTTCATGTAACTTGGTTGTTTTCCATGTAAACTTTGAGGGTGCACAAATGGAAGTAAAATTCACGTTTCCGGCGATATCAGATGATCTAAGTTTTGCAGTTTCTCAGGGGAGCATGCCCCCGGACCCCCTAGCTGATTTACATTTAGGGACTAGGGGAATATTAGCTCTTTCATCATGCAAAATATTTTGTTGTTTCATGAAGTGTTTTACCCACCAAGCAGTGTGGTCAATCTCACTTTTCAGGGACCTTTCTTCAATCAACCCGTTCCCACTTTTATAATGATTCCTACATCCCTGATTTACATCCTGCAGTATACTCCAGCCGGAATTTCCGTCATATAGCAACTGTCAGTTAGTACTTCACTAACTGAGAGTTGCTTTTGTGGGAAATTTTTGTTGAAGGCCTTCACTGAATTTATACTTTCCATGTTTCACCACAATGTATAATAATGAACGAAATTAGTATGAAAATATTACTGAAGTCGTAGGAAATATCTCGGTATAATTAGTCTCAAGCTGTGCTTACATTATTTCGACACCTACTTTACTTTTGTTTCAAAAACTAGCTCTCTTGTTTATCCGGATTTCAGCTTAATCCGGATTCCCCCTACTCCCAATTGACCCGGAATATCAGGAGTACATTATAGCTGCAAAACAGCACGATGACCTTTGAAGCCCTCTCACTGCGATCTGCCCCCCTGCTCCGTTCGGTGTCCCTCCTCTCAAAAGTTTATGAAATTGAAGGAATTAGTATTATAGTCTGTTGGTGCTACAGAACTTAACAAGACCACGAAAAAGCGGCAACAATTTTGGAGATATTTAAAAGTTTTTTTCGTCTGACGAGTGCTGGACGAAAAGCTTTAATATGTCCAAAAATATTGCCGCTTCTTCGTGCTCTTGTTAAATTAGTATATTATCCACATTCTGGGAGGAGAGGGTATATATATATATATATATTTATATTTTTATATATATATATATATATATATATTTATATTTATATATATATATATATATATATATATATTTATATATATATATATTTATATATATATTTATATATTTATATACAATTATTGTTTTTGCAAAATCCCAAGTGTAGTAGCGGTTGTCCATGAGTCCATGAGTGATTTCCTTCTGTAGTTTAAAGTAGAGAGTAGATCAACGGATTCGTCTTGCATACCTTTCTCACCTGGGGAACGTTGACAGTGCCCACTTTAGTTTAGCTGATACGTACTCCAAATATCAGATGCAAGTGTGGATCTGTTCTTGTGTTAGAAAAAACCTATTCACAAAAAATAACTGTTTGAAATGATTTATGATAAGCAGAGTTATGAATTAGCAATAATATATGATTGATGTCTATACGCAATTTATTTCAGTATCTCGAGATACCATTCTGTTGTCTAAACTGAAGAGTGTGATTCACAGTGTCCAGGGTGGATCTGGAATATGCTATGGGCTTTTTGGCGTGGATCTGAAAATTTTGTAGGAAGACTCCACCTCCATTCTTGAGATCATTGGTCTTGTTAAATGCACGTTTTTTTTATAAGGAAAAAGTTGATAAGAAAATCAGGCTCAAATGGTTAAAATCCTAAGAAAATCTTAAGAAAACCACGATGCTTATTTTCCAAAATGTAATGTTTTTATTGGTCAAAAATTGATATTTCGTCGTTTTGGCGTTCAAAAAGTTGAAACTGGAATTCAAATTCAAGTATACAAGAGTAATAAGAAAAGTGTAAGCCATTTTAGCCAGTTTATTTCAGTAAAAGTCAAGAAAAATTTTAGAAAATCTCAGACTCAATTTCGGGAAAAGGTAAGAAAATTGAGACTCAGGCAAAATGATGGTTTTCTTATAAAAAAAGCGTGAATTGTTCTAGGCCCAAGTGTATTGCATGGGAGGGGGTTGGAGCTAATGCCCTCATGTAAGTAACACCAGCACCATTGGGTAGTTCCCATCTAGAACAAGCTCCGTCGCTCTGAATAGATGGAAATCCCGGTCTTTGACGTCGTGCTATTGACTTTGGGTGCAGGATGGCACCAGCGGGGGGCTTAGGAGGCTACAGCCCCCAATATTTGCTAGCCCCCCGTCGGCACCTAAATTTCCATGCATCGTCGGCACTTCATAAAATCCGGGACCTTATTCTTTTACTCTATTTTTGGAGGCAATACGCTAGGCATTGTCTGCAAAGATTCTTGGACATCGTTCACTGCTGGCACTTTGACAGCTCTAGCCCCCCTCAGCAGTTTTTTCTTGCGCCATCAATGTTTAGGTGTACGTAACTTTAGTTTTGTTTCCTTGAAATGAGTGTGTGGTGAAATGCTATTAACAAATGTGAGCCAAAATCCTTTATGGGACAGTCTGAGAAGGAAGATTTGTGTCATTTCGCAAATGAAGCCACCTCCCATTACTTAGCTAACTGTCTATTTGCAATTTTTTAATGAAGGCTCAAGAAAAGATTCCAGCGAATACTGTACAATGGAAATAGCAATTACGCTACTTTTTGAGAGTTATTACCTTTCAAGAAAAACTGAGGAACAATAGCTTCTATTTTAAAAAGAGATTTCAAATATTCTTGTAAGCATCACAAAAATTTAATAGTTAGGTAAGTTAATAAGTTATCATATTGGGCTGAGTTCACGCTGCTCCGCAAACAAATTTGTCCGTTTTTGTAGATATCTGTCAACCGTTCACACTGCTCCGTTTCTGTGCAAAAATCCAGATAAAAATATCTGTTTTTGTGGGTTCACATTGCTCCCAGCAACGGAGGGAAAATATCCGTCATCTGTCGTTTTATCCTTTAACAGTGTTGTGGTTGAGACAAATACACGTTTTTTTATAAGAAAGAAGTTTATAAGAAAATGAGGCTCAAATCGTCAAAATCTTAAGAAAATCACGAGGCTCAAATTCCAAAATGAAGTGGTTTTATAAGCCAAAAATAGGTCATTTCGTCGTTATTGCATTCAAAATGTTAAAGATGGAACTCAAATTCAAGTATACAATAGCATTAACGAAAGTGTAAACTACTCTAGCCAGTTTATTTCAGCAAAAGTTACGAAAAATTTAAGAAAATCTGAGGCTCAATTTGGGGAAAAGTTAAGAAAATTGAGGCTCAGGCAAAATAATGATTTTCTTATAAAAAAACGTGTATCCGTTTTTGTGCGTTCACACTATCTACTGAGTTCGAACAAAACCTCTTACTGCGTTCGAAAAAACTCCGTTTATGTAGATACACTTCTTTTTATAAGAAAACTATTATTTTGCCTGAGCCTCAATTTTCTTAACTTGTCCCGAAGTTGAGTCAGATTTTCTTATATTTTTCTTAACTTTTACTGAAATAAACTGGCTAAAATGGGTTACACTTTCGTTATTAATCTTGTATACTCGAATTTGAATTCCATCTTTAACATTTTGAATGGAATAATGACGAAATATTGCCTTTGGCCAATAAAAACATTTATGTTTGGAAACTGAGCCTCGTGATTTTCTTTGGGTTTTCTTAAGATTTTGACCATTTGAGCCTCATTTTCTTATAAACTTTTTTTACAAAAAAATGTGTATCCACTTTGAAGGGCGTATTTGTATACCTCCGTTTTTGTGCGGAGTAGTGCGAAGGGTTTAACAAGAAAGACCTGTGTTTTTGTACAAAAACGTAGCAGTGTGAACGGAGCATTAGTAAATGTACGAGCACAGATTATCCTTAACGTAAAACATCCTAGCAGATTGCACATGGAAAGTGTTGACGAAAATAACGAAATCACATTCAAGCAGACATTTATTTCAATAAACTGTCTTTCATATCAAAAACTCTAAACCATACAAATTTCACCCGAAAATAAATAGTGCCTTGAAGAGCAATACTATAATCAGCACATTTGACAACAATGGGTAGAAAACAGAGATATATGAAAATGGAAATAGCAGAAAAACCATTGAACATAGACAGGCCTAGAAGAGAAACATACAGTACAGTATGTAACATAACATAGCTACTCTTTTAAGTTCCTAATTGCCGGGGGGTTGGAGACATAGGAAAAAATTTATAAGCGGGGGGGGGGCGAGGTAGAAAAATGCTTTGAGATCTAAGATTTTACTGCGATGAAGCACTCTAAAAAAAGTAAAGGTAGTCCCGTATACTATCGTACGTAGGGGAGTGCCTGTTAGAGAGGACACTTATGCTGAGCCATCGGCATGTGAGGTTGGATGGAGAGTTTCTTTCCTCGCCGCCTTTACCTCCCCAGTATTGCCACCAGGTACCCATTCACTGCTGGGTGAACAGTGAGCAAGCGTTCAGCACTCTATGTTCACAAATTGGGCGTCTATGGTCGTGAGAACGTAAGCAGTACAAAAATATTGCTAACAGACAAGAAGATTTGCTCAAAGCATCTATTTGGAATACGGTTTTGCGCAAAAACTAATAAGCGGGGGGCCATAATAACAGCGGGGGGTTACAAAAATTAATCATTGGGGGAAGGCAATTAGGCACTTAAAGAATAAGTCCTATTCCACCATTGTCCTGGAACCAAAATTGGGTGATTAATGATTATAAATTTAAAAATCTTTCTTGCTTAAACTTTCTTCCCAGGCGAGCTAATAGAAAATATTCTCTGCAAGAAATTTTCCTGACTTTTCGCTAAAATCAGATGATTTTTCAAGGCCATTTACGGTACTGAATATCGTTTGTAAAACAATATTCAAAGGTGATTCTAAAAATGTAGTAGATGAAACCATTTAAAGTCGGTTAAAGTTTCAGATTGCGTTAATACCACAAAAACTCGAATATTAATTTCAGAATTCCCTGACTTCTAAAATAACTGAACCAAATTCCCTAACTACTCTAGAGTCGCCTTGACATTTGGCCAATTTTCCAGGCTTTCCAGGTCCTGTACGAACTCTGAAACTGAGATTAAATGATGACAAGAAAATTGAGTGACGAGGTTCTAATTTCCCACCTATGAAAGACTTAAATACGCTCTTCTTGAACAAAGAAATCTAATCCCCAATGCAGAATTTTCGCTAAATCCATTTTAGATTTCTGTATTCCTTATACCATAGAGAGTGAAACTGGAAGTGAAGTTTATAACGGTTCTAAATTGATCGAAACGTCGCATGTGAAAAAGTCCAACAATGAGAATATCAAACGTGCGATGCTAACGCTGCTGTACACAATTTTTGTATCGAATAAGTTCCTGGCTGCCATCATTCTTTTCTTGAAACAGCCGCACTTGCACTCGCCGCTTCTTGGGGGATCTATAAAAGCAATTAAGAAACGCATGTTACACGTTTTTTTAAAAAGAAACAAACTCTCTGGTTTCATCCTGGATGTTTCTTAATATTTCGTCAAATCCAGCCTTAAAAGTTTCTTAAATTCAAAGACTTCCAATGACAACAACAGCCCATATTAGGGAATTGTGATGCAAAACAAGGATGCTCAGGTTTTGCGAGACATGAAGTGGGTTATCATTCTATTTTCTTGCTGGTTTGATCGACAATTTACTAGTAAAAACAGTTTTTGCAAGCTATTATTTGAAACTCAGTCTGCCTACGTTTCTTAAGCGTTTCTTAATTTTGGCCTAATTTCAGACTCATGTCTTTGACAGACATGTTTCTTATAAAAAAAACCGTGCATTGTAGTTGAAGAAGTGTAGATGCATAATAACACTGAGGGGCTACATATTGACAGAAATGGAAGAATTTTGTGAATGGGGTCAGGGTGAAGCATCTCCTCAGGCGGCTAGATAATTTAGTCGCTAACCAATTAACCACGCAATCAGAAAAAAATTAATTTAACTTATTCAATATTTAATTCATTCATTAAGTAATTTCCATTGTTTATAACTACTCATTACAACTTTTATCTAATATCAATAGTCATTCATTCATCGAATGGTTCACTCACTCATTCATTCCTTCATTCATTTATTCATTCATTCAATTTTTAATGAGATGTTAAATCATCTTGGTAACATCTAAGACCTATGCACATGCCCTAAGGGGTCATTTACCCTTTACGTAACACCTCTAGGGGGGAGGGAGGGTACCTTGATTTGTTACACTATTGCTTAATTTATATGGAGAGCTATAGTACGGAGCATTACGACAGAGGGAAGGGGATCTCAAAAACGGTAAATTTAGCGTTACGTAATGGATGAATAAAACCTAAGTACTGCCAATGATGCAATATGGTGCACAACAAACGGAATACACAGATTTGCATACAGTGGCTATACTATGTGAACTGATGATGCTAGACATGTTAATTGGTAAAACAAATGATAGCAGACTATTCAGATACTGACTTGGCTTGTAGTACCCCATGTAATGTAGTCTTGTCTTGTGGCTGCATGGTACTCGTCTATAAGTTGTTGAACGACCTCTCTGGAAAAAGATATTTTTTTAATTGGAGGAAAATATTTGAGGGAAATTAGACTCAGCTAAAACATACAACCAACTCAAAGTTAAAGAGGCTTTAAATATTTTGTGGGAGGGGCCCAACCTAAACAAACAGGTCCAGCATTACAATTTTTCATTATTATTCTAGCCCTTTCACGATTTTCGTTCTCTTGATTATTCGAATTATTAATCTTCGTTACACCTTCTATTGACTTTGCAACGTTTATTAGTGTGTTCCATTTAACAACTTAGTATAACAACTGAAGATGGATAGAGAATTATCCGAAACATGTCTTGTAAACTTAAGATTCTTGTCGTTTTTTTGCGTCTGATCTCTGAGATATATATATATATATATATATATATATATATATATATATATATATATATATATATATATATATATATATATATA
>OLMO02000257.1:21983484-21994154 GCA_900291935.2 Cassiopea xamachana | reverse complement strand
TGTTTACATTTTCTTTTTGCTGCAAGCAGGTTGATTATAATATCCGCTATTTCTTTCATTTCTTTTGAATTTTGCCTTTCGAAAGTCGAGTCTTGTTATTGTTGTCTCCCCATTTCTGTGATTATTTTCACCTGTGTATAGTTTTCGTCTGGTGATCTTTTTATGGCAGTAAGTTTCGAAAGCAAGAACACCTAACTCGATGCACGTCTTGAATGAGGAACATGTCTGTAAGAAAAATGAAGATGAAATTTAGCAAAAATTAAGAAGCATTTAAGAAACACAAGCAGGCTGAATTTCAAATAACAACTTCAAAGAACTTTTTTACAAGTAAATGTTTGACAAACTAGAAATAAAATAGAAATGCCATCCATTTAGATGCCTCAAAAAACCTGAACACCCTTTTTCTTGCATCGTAATTGCCAAACCTGGTTTGTTATTGCCATTGGAAGTCTTTGAATTTAAGAAACATTTACGAAACATTTGAGGCTTTATTTGACGAAATATCAAAAAACATCCAGGCTGAAGCCAGAATGCTTGGTTCTTATATAAAACGTGTATCCTTGCCTTTGGACTCTAAGAGCTAGTTCCTACGATGAGCCATAGATGATCCGAGCCTATTATAGCATTGGTTCAGCAATGGCGCGACCGAATCGGGATGAGCCAGTTTTGAACCAATGAAATACGTGATTGTGGCTCGAGCCGATATGTTTTTGTGGCTGCAAACGCTGAACCGAAGATGAACTTAACTATTCATATTGCTAAATGCATAGGTTTGGCTCATCTACGGCTCATCCTATGAACTAGCTCTAATCAACTTCCAGAAACTCATGTTCACTTGATTCCCAGACATTGTTTTCATGTTTTTCTTTTTCACCCCTCGGGTGTGTTTTCTTGGATCATCTTTAATTTTTCTCAGCTGTGTTTTCCTAAGCAAAATATTATTCATTGAGCGACCCTTTTGGCGCCTTGTGAATTATTGATCGATGAATCAAGTAATATTTTTACTGTTACTTAAATTCTCCTTTAGAATATGGAAAACGAGGTCATGGACATGCGAGAAATGGTCAAATTTGAATGGTAGATGTCAGGCAAGCATGCTTTGATTCATCATGATCCTGTTCATTCATCATAATTCTGTTGATTCCTCATGATTCTGTAGATCCATCATGATTCCGTTGATTCCTCATGATTCTGAAGATTTATCATGATTCTATTGATTCATCATGACTCTGTTGATTCATCATGATTCTATTGATTCATCATGATTCTATTGATTCATCATGATTCTATTGATTCATCATGATTCTATTGATTCATCATGACTCTGTTGATTCATCATGATCCTGTTCATTCATTATAATTCTGTTGATTCCTCCTGATTCTGTAGATCCATCATGATTCCTTTGATTCCTCATGATTCTGAAGATTTATAATTTCTGAGATATAAAATCTATATATATGAAAAGTTATGGATATCTAGATTGATCTAGAAAACTGCTTGCTTACATTTTTGGCTGTCAAAAGAGACATAGTCGAGTAGGTATAACCTATGAAAGTTATTAATTTTTTCCTCACCCTATCTTAAAGTAAGCAATTTCAGCTCAGTCCTTAAAGGGTTAAACTGTTACTGATGTTTATGGTACTTCTTGTTTTTGTTCTGACTGCAATAGTGCCTACTATGCAGCCTGCGTGTGATTCTCCACCAAGTGTAGGGTCGAAACACGCTTTTGTATTTCCTTTGATGGCATAGCAAAACGTATTTGCACTAGAAAGTGTTTGTGACAAAGTGTTAGAGTCAATTAAAATGAAAAATTTGCTTTCAAAAGATATGAAAATTACTAAATTTTTGTACTTCATATTTACTATTCTTTCTTTCCTTTGTAGATAGCTTGTTGGAGTTCATGTCAGCGGTATCTTCTTTTTACTGTTGAAAATGAGACATGTTTATACTATCTATATTTCCAGCAGAGCAAAGGTTTGTTGGGTCGTTTTTTTTGCTGAAATTCAGAGAAATTTATTTTCTTGTACAAGATTAAAGACAGGTGCTGATCATTTTAAGCATCCTACAATATCGACAGTTTATTATTCGAGAACCTCTGAGAACTATCAGTTTCCCAAGCGACTCAGCGGAAGAGCAAGAGTCAGAGAGGAAAAATTTCGTTGTCTCTTAACTTCAAAATACTTTGAAAAAGCCAACGCTAAGTCATCCCACTGTAAAGCTTGATCTTCGAAAAACATGAAAATTTTATTTGTTGACGATCGTGTATCGTGTTTTTACAAGAGTAAAGTTGGTAAGAATATTGAGGCTCAAAATCGCTGAAATGTAGGAATAATTTAAGAATAATGCGAGGCTCAAGCTTCATCAAGACATTAAAATTTTTTGTACCCTAGTTCTAATACTGCTTTCAGATGTACTTAGGGATTACAGATACAACATAAAAACTCTTGCTTAGTTTTATGATGTAGTAAAACATCAACAAAGCTTGGAATGTATTCGTTAAAAATTTTAGGTGAAGTTACGCCTTTGGTATTTAAGAATTATTTAAGAAAATTCTAGTCTCAAAATCAGAAAAATTTAAGAATATTGATGCCCGGAAAAAATTTAGGTATTATTATAAAAAAGTGTGTATTGTCATTAATTAGTGAGAATTCAAATGATCACTGGCTTTTCAAGGAAAAGTGCAATCATCATTCTGGTTTTTGTTGTTTAGAATATCTAGCCTTGTAATTCCATTTAATATAGTCCTTGTGTAATTTTTTCATGATTTTTACACAATTCTTGCTCTCTTCTTTCAGATTCCAATGGTAATGTTTCAACAGGAAGTGGCGTCGCAATCAAGTGTTTTGATTTCGCTGAATATTTTTGGGAGAATGAAGAAGTGAAGTTAGTTACTTTTTTCTTTCGATTTTAGACCTACTAACTTTCAAGGTAGAAGAAAGAGATAATAATCTCAAAAATATATTACTTACTAACTGTAGCTTACCTCTCTTACTTCTTTAGCTTATTATTGTTGTTATTAATTTCTTCATAAGATACGTAGTTGCTCTTAAATTGAACCCCAGTATCATTCAAACTTCCTCTACCCTTTTCTACCCCCTTCTTCTACCACCCTAAGTGTGTATCACTTCTCCCTTCTACCCATAGCACCAACAAGAAAATGATTTGGTCTGGAATTAAGTCCATTTACGTCAGGCTTCAAGTCCCTTTACGTCAGGCTTTAAGTCCTTTTACGTTGGGTTGAGCACTTTTTTGACAAAGTTTGTATCACTTTCTGGCCGCAATCTACATTCCATTCTTGTTAGGAATAATTTTTTTCAAAAGATCAGCCTTCTTACTATTTTTGCCGTTAATTTCCTCCTTACTTCTTTACGTAGCCAATTCCTCCCTCCCCCTTTCTCCTCATAATTCAGTCTTTGCAGAAAATGCTAAGTAGAACTGCCTATCTGCTAGTGATGCGCTCACTAAGAGAAATGGGATTTGTTCAAATTATATGAAGTTCTTTGCTAAATAGGAAACGCTTGAGATATATCAGTTTGGTGTCTTTTTTGTGCATTAAAGATCATAGAATTATAGATGACGTATCAACTCAGGAAATTTTATCAAATGTTGGTTATTCATGTTAGAAATGCCTTGAAACATTTCTTGAAAAATCATTTCCAGCTTTAGTGCTCTAGTGTTTGGTTAAATTTTCCAGACATTGTCAAAATATTGCAGCAGTATTGTACGCATCTTGTCCGTATATATAAGTATTGGGATCATATTGTACATGTGTTGAATGAGTGTTTTTGTTGCTGTCCGAGATGATGATGCCCATTGCGTTTTGTTATGCATTCATGCATACAGTTTTGATACTTTGCATAACTTTTCATTTTATTGCAGGGTGGGTGGAGTGCTCCAGTCCATGGCATGGGACCCAACAGGGAACAGACTGGCAATGATCTTTAGAGGTGAATGATTACGTCTTTGCCAAACTTCTTGATGATCCTGTGTGTTTAGCAGTACACTTTTTTTACATAAGACAGTTTTTTTCGCCCAGTACTGAAACTTTCTTAACTTTTTCACGATTCCAGCATCAAAACTTTCTTTGCAAAAATTTTTGAGTTCCATTATTTTGCGCTTGCACATTAATGAGCACAGGATGTAATGAGAAGAGAGCCAGAGAGTGGGGGTGAAGAGGGCATATGGGGAGCCAGTGAAAGGAAAAATTAGTCGAGTAAGACAGAAACTGAGATGGAGGGATGTAATACAGAGAGATATGAAGCAGAAATAAATAGATGAGGATACAAGGAAGGACAGAAGCCGATGAAAGATGGTCTGCGGAGCGGCCGACCCAGTCTAGAACTGGACATGGCCATACAGTTAAAGAGAAAGAAGATTAGTGGAGTGTAAAAAGCCCTATGTAAACTTGAAATGATGATAAATCTTAGTAAATAAGCAGAAGTTAAACTGTTAGAGGATAGCCAACATCACATCATGACATTTTGTACACAGATAAATCGAATTTTAAATACATAAACACTAAAAAACTTTCTAAAGTTTCAAAAATCCAGTACTGAGCTTTCTTAACTTTTTGAGCAGCTTTCTTATAAACCACTTTCTTATGAAAAAACATGTACTCTAGGAAAACTCTCAGGTACCTTACTGATGGGGGTTGCAATGAGGGGGGCTGGAGAACTTTTCTATCGCTCTTTGGGGAGGGGTTGAAAAATATCCAAAAGCTAATAACCGGTCTTCCATCTGCTGCTGGACTTGGATATAGTTTCTTATAAACTTATAGTCTTATTTTAAATACATAGACACATGGATATTAATGGAAAGTGAAAAAGCTCCATCTACGCTTGAAGTAATGATCAATCTCAGTAAATAACAAAAGGTAAACTGTTAGAGGGTAGGCAACATCGCTTACATGATATTTTGTACACAGATAAGTAAAATTTTAAATACATAAACACTACAATCTTTCTTAGGACTCAAAACTCCAGTACTGAACTTTCTTAACTTTTTGAGCAGCTGAGTACTAGTTTCTTATAAATCACTTTCGTATAAAAAAACGTGTAATCTAAGAGAACTCTCAAATACCTTACTGATGGGGGTTGCAATGAGGGGGGCTGGAGAACTTTTCTATCGCTCTTTGGGGAGGGGTTGAAAAATATCCAAAAGCTAATAAGTGGTCCTCCATCTGCTGCTGGACTTGGATATTTGGAGAATTTTACTGCCATATTTGTCTCCTCCTATTTCTTTACATCGCCATTGTATTACAATTTCATAAGGCCATCTGTTTACTGGGGTAGGTCATCTTCGTTTACTGAAAAAAATAATTCTGCAGCATAGGCGTCAAATCTTGATTGGTCAACAAAGGAATCACCATCGAATGATTCCTACCAATGATGTTGTGAGAATTCGTTCGAAAAGCACCGAGAAGCGTGTTTTGGTGGTAAAAATTGCACTTTCTTTGCGAATAAACTGATAAAACATAGTTTCGAATAATTGAAAAATATTTTGCAAGCTTGTTCAGAAGGCTTCAGTTCATATTTCCAGAAGGAGCAATTATTATATCTTACGCAGATCAAAAGTTATCGACGTTACAAGCCATCCATCTTTTCTTTTAATGCCGATAACTTTTGATCTGCGCAAGATAAAGAAATTGCTCCTTCTGGAAATATGAGCTGAAGCTTTCTGAACATGCTTGCAAAATATTTTTCAATTATTCGAAACTATGTGTTATCAGTTTATTCGCAAAGAAAGTACACTTTTTATCACCAAAAAAACACTTCTCGATGCTTTTCGAACGAATTCTCACAACATCATTGGTAGGAATCATTCGTTGGTGATTCCTTTGTTGACCAATCAAGATTTGACGCCTATGTTTACTTCTGTACGCACCTATGCAAGTTTGGTGTACTCCAAGAGATATTTTCCACAAAAAGATGTTGAAAAGGAAGGAAAATGCTTGCACTTGGTATTTCTCCAAGCAGAGCAAGGCTAAGTTGAGCAGCAAATCAAACTTTTTGTCACCCAGACTTTATGACATGAAAAAATGTCTTGTTTGGTCGTTGACTGAAATTGTAAGACTATGATGTATTCAACAACTACTCTCCGCCCTCGGAAATGCAGTGTTGAAATACAGGGAAATTACTTGTAAGTTGAAAGTAGTAAGGCAGTCCTTTTTAAAACTGGATCTTCTCAATTTTGTCTGTTTGAAGTACCATTTAAGCAGGAGTATGCTGATCCTTGAATGGCTCACCTGGATCTGCTTTGCCTTTTCATGATACTTTTGGTTGTTTATGAAATCAGAAGATCAAACCACACTATATGTTTTATTTTCAAAGCTAAAATTTCCCCCCCCCTCCATTTTATAGTATTCCTTATGTATATATATATTTATAAGCCAAATTTCTTATGCTCATATTTTTTTATTTATCCATAGATTCTGATAACCCAGACAAAACTCATCGTCATATTGGACTTTTCACGACCTCATTGGATCCGATATTCGAAATCCGGCCTTGGTGCGTTTTACTATACGTTTATGATAAAGTCAGTCAAAATGACCGTATAATTAAGGCCAAAAACTGGTACGGATCACTTGTTGATCTGCACAAAAAATGGTACGGGTTGGCCTTTCGTCTACACTGCTACTAGCAATCCGTACCAAAATTGGTGCGGTTCGCCATACCACTTTTGGTCCTTTTACGAAAAGGGCCAAAAAGTGATCCGTATAAATTTCAAGTGGCGTTTTGTAAGCCCTATCTATACTGTTATGGATCACTTTTTATTCGAACCCAGAAATGATTTGTACCAGTGTAGACGGGGGGCCTAAGTGATTAATATGTCAGAAATGGGAAGGAATGGAGATATCAAACTTTGGCCAAGATACTACTTGATCCTCACATTGAGGAATCTTTCAGCCCCCCTTTTCCTAAGCCAACAGTTTAATTAAAAGAACAGGCCATTGATATTTTTGTTCTGATGAAGATTATCACTTGAAGTTTCAATAAATCGAAACCCTCTTTTCCAAATACTTTTCAATTTAAGCTTATAACAGGTTGACCTCAACCCATGTCTATTTTTTTCACATAAATTAGGCTCACTTCAGGTAAGAAATCCAAATTCTGGGGGTGATGTTAACCTAGACTCAGCCCTGATTTATGACTGCGTAGATCAAGCTTGGGGAATTTTTGTGGAGGAAGATGCATACGCATAATTTTGCTTACTCTAGAACACCAAATAATCGTCCCTTCCCGATTGTAAATTTTTCGATTTTTTCAACACCCTCGCTGCTATTCCAGCCCCCCTTTTATTATGTTTAGAGAATCTGAAATCAGTTCTCAGATAATCAGTGCGCTGCAGCCCGTAAACAAAGTAGAAACCGCATACAGAAATACAAGGAATAGTTTAAAAAGCGAATTGCACTTGAATAGATGTGTTTATTTTAAACTTGTTCCACCCCCCTCCTTTTAGTCCAGCTCCCTTTTATTGGTTTTCCAAAAATTTTCCAGTGGCGCCCATCATGCCTGGGCGCCAACTTGGCCGATTAGCAACAATTTATTTTTTCCATTTGCTTTCTCCTTGTGAGATATCTTTTCGCGAGGTTTTTTCAAATTTATTTGACACTATGGGTACTATGGGCTACACCACTCTAATTACTTTTGTAGCTAAATATTTGGTAGAAATTTTAGTAAACTTGTGTCTCTATGTTAAGTGTACCTCTTAGAGTTGCTATGTATTTCCATGCTCCCTTGGCTTTAGTATTGTAAGTTTTATTGTGTAAGTCCTATGAGAATAGAAAAAAAATTCCTTCCCACCCCGATTATTCCCACCCCCCTCGATTATTCGATACTCTGGAGTACTTTATGTAAAGCGCTATTTTCTGATGATGGTGTGGACGAAGAAGCATGGTGTGAATAAGGAAAACGTGGAAAACTTCAAAAAGTGAGAGGAATTGTGGATTGGTAAAGAAATGCTAGAATTTACTACAAAATGGTAAAGCTGCTTGATGGAGGTGTGATTCTGAAGGAAAGTTGTAAGGAATTTAGGAACAGGAACTACATTCTTTTTCTAATAAGAATAAAGTTTATAAGAAGATTAAGGCTCAATTTAAGAACAATTTTAGGTTAATGCGAAGCTCAAGCTTCCTCAAGACACAAGAATTTTTTTGTATCCTAGTTATAATACTGATGTCAGATGTACTGTTGCATTATTGATACAAAATATAAATTCTTTGCTTAGTTTTATGACGCAGTATAACATTAATAAATATTGGATTGCATTCTTTTAATTTTTTTAGGCGAAATTACACCTTTGGTATTTAGGAATAGTTAAGAATAATTCTAGGCTCAGATCAGAAAAAAGTTGAGAATATCGAGACTCGCCAAAAGTTTTGCATTCTTCTAAAAAGGGTGTACTGCTTTGGGAATAATGTTTTTATGTTACACACTTTTTTTATAAGAATATCTAATTTTAGCTGAGCCTCGATATTCTTACTTTTTTCGATTTTGAGAGTTGCATTATTCTTTAATTATTCTTAAATATTAAAGGTGTAACTGCGTCTGAAAATCAAAGGATTATAATCAAATCTTTCTCGATGTTTTACTTAATCATAAAGTAAAATAGCAATGGAGGAAAGTAACAAATATTGTATTGATAGTGAAAAAATTAATCTACAAACTAAACTATAAGTCAAATACACAAAAATCCTAAGGTTTTATGAAACTTGAGCCTTGCATTATTCTTAAATTATTCTAACTTCAAGCGATTCTGAGCCTGAATATTCTTATTAACTTCATTCTTATAAAAAAAGTTGCTGTTGGTGTTGTTGTTGTTCTTTACTTTATTTTGAGTAGGCTGTTACTCCTAGCTTTTTCAGCTAATTTAGGCCTACTATGCATGCCGCACCACTAGTGTAACGTCCCTTCCGAAGGACGGCGGAGTCAGCTGTTTTCGTCGCCCACACAGTTTCTGGACGTACACAGGCATGCTTAACTTCAGTTAAGCTAATGGAACTGATTGGGCCGCTTGGCCACTCACCCCGACGTCACCAAGTGCGGGGCGAGTTCTTCCGAAGTGTGTATCTTCTCTCATTGTACGAATAAAAGCATTTTCACTTGGAAGTAATCCACCTTGCTATCTTCACAAGCATGCATGTACATACATATAATTTGATGCATTTCAGATATCATAACTCACGTTGACCCAGGAGCGTAACTTCAGTACATGTTTGGGGTTGTCAGGGGGTTTTGCGCTGCAACAATTTTCTGTGACCTTTTTTCAGTAACAATAGTTGATCAAATGGTCCTGGGCCCATTAAGTTGCCCTACAAAAACTACATTGTACTGCCGTTTTTGCCCTGCGAAATGGCAAATTTTAAGGCTCCATACCCACGTTATGTTTCGTCCCTGTGTTGATCCCAGTCCTAACTTCTTCCTGCTTCGTAAATCAATCGAAGTTCAACTTGAGTTGGGGTCACCCTGAATAGGGCCTGGCTTTGAAAGTGACGTGAAAGAAGGCTTTGAAATACTTTTTTCCGAACATTGCTATAATTTGCTTGCGGCTCTTTAATCCTTTCAATCCATTATTTAGTAGAGTAGGCCTTTTGTTATTCTTTTAATGATCCAATTATTTACGTAGAAAAATTTTAAAAATATGTACTATCTTATAAGAGAGCCAAATTAAAATCGTTAGTCAGTGGGCAACTTAAAAGGATCTCTTAATAAGCTTGTTTGTCAATTCAGATGTTAAGATAGGGGCTAAATTCTTCAACGTAGAGATAGCTCTCTCTCTCTCTCTCTTACTCACTCACTCACTCACTGGCTCACTCATTCACTCGCTCACTCATTCTCTCAATCACTCACTCACTGGCTCACTCATTCACTCACTCAATCACTCACTCAATCACTCTCAGGGCTAACATCATTGTTCATAATCTCTCTTTTTATTGTTGTTTTTAAGAGAGAAATATTCATTGTATTCTGTGTTCCTTCTTGTCTACGTTGGTTTTGCTATGTCAAATTTACAATTTCTCATTATACGTTTTCTTGTCAAGTTTTAAGCTTTGTACAATATATCTTTCGTTTGCATGCCCGTATTAACGTAATTTCAACTGTCCTGAATGTGGATTTTTCAATTTGCTCTGTCAAATAGTTACATTTGAAGCATTCATGTTACAAGTAGATATACTATTGAATCAACCACTCTCAATCAATCAATCAATCAATCAATTAATCAACCAATCAATCAATTAGCTTCTATATCATTTTTTGAGAGCGTAAACCATTGAATATAAGGTAAAGGTGCAACCGACTATTGCACATAAGATTAAGGTGCAACATTTAAATTGAAATTTCATCACATGAAGCTATCTATTGGAAGGTCTTTTCTATAACATCTTTGAAGTCCTTAAAATATTGTAATATAGTTAAGGACTTATATAAATTGTTATAGTTATAACATGACTTAGCATGCATATCCTGATACCACTGATGTAGACGAGGGGGCGGGGTGGGATGGGGTGGGGATGCCTTCTTTGTCTGTTGATATTGAAATGTCTTCATTGATATTTTATTTTCATATACCCAACGAGAAAATTCGTTGAATTCAGGGTAAGCATTGTGTTATGTTTTCTTCAGTTTATACGAATAACATAAAGGTTTTTTTGCAGTGGTTTTATTAC
>OLMO02000257.1:21872541-21884751 GCA_900291935.2 Cassiopea xamachana | reverse complement strand
GCTTTTGCAGCTTCACCATCTAAAATAATAAAAAAGAGCTAAAAGCAGATAGAACTAGAGAAAGTCAATGAATGTAAAATAAGTTTCCTGCAATAAAATTTGTGAACCATACTTTGCTCGTCAAAAATACTGTGAAAACTACAACGAAAACAGCAGTCACAATTTGGTTCAAAACATGAAAATGTAAGGTTTTATCAAGTTTATAGTAAGGAAGATGTGGGGAGCAAAAGTCACTTAATAATATTACGAATACTAGATATACTTAAATAAAGTAAAAATATCTACATGCTGAAAAAGGCTCTTACATTCTCCTGCTTCTGTTTATCCTGCTGTTGGCTGCTTTTGGTGATTTCAGCTGAAAATATCCAACATAAAAAGTATTAAATGCAAAGCCAATCAACTGACATGATCAAAGAAAAACTATAGTATATCATTACAATATATAATACTATACTGTAAAGTACTATATTACATATAAATATATATACATACATTATATATATATATATATTACATATTCTCATTTAAAGTATTTAAAGTATACTGAGAACATTGCATTCTCATATTCTCATTTAAAGTATTTGTTAATATATATATATATATATATATATATATATATATATATATATTATATGTATATATATATATATTAACAAATACTTTAAATGAGAATATGAGAATGCAATGTTCTCAGTCATGCTTGCAAGAAAACTAGTTCAAAGTCCCTCAGATTGATTGTATATACATGCAGGGCATATAGGAAAAGAACAACGCAAAAAGTTTTGGTTGTCCAAGGACCAAGAAGAGCGATTGAATCAAACTATCACCCACACAACTTCACATATTTTTTTCTGATTTTCCATATTATTTATTAACACATAGTACAAAAATGAAAGCACTAGTTTATAATAATGTAATTTAAGAATTGATGAAGTAGCTAAAATTGGTGAGCTTGTACCAGTCTGTGAACAGCTACATCCTAATTGAACAAAACTCTGATGATTTCTGTGATACAAAATGCTCTTCCAGTTAGAAAATATTCTAAGAAGTTTAGGGTTGATCAGATAGTGGATATTTCATAAACTGCCATTGTTAAATCCTAGTGCTAAAGGTAAAAATATTTTATCATTATGTTTGAAACTGGGTCTAAATTATCTAGCAACACCTGCAGTTGAAAAACCAGGAAAACAAAAGGTATACAAAAGGGAAACAAATATCTTCGTAATGTTTTTTTGGAAGAAATAAACAAAAAATGTTGATTTCTACTGAAGGACTGCAATTGCTTTGCTGTTGTGAGATTTTAATTAGGTTTAGTTTTTACTATTAATTCTTCATTTCCACATTGCAGATTTTAATTTGAGGACCCCCATGAAAGCACCTTTGGTGACTGGGGTATCTTCTTTACAGATTTTCATCATATCAGTCATATCATATCATATCATATATCATATCATATCATGCTGATTCGTTCGCCACGTGTTTGACTATTCGCCCTCTCTTTAACTTCATCATCACCCTTACAACCTGAAGTTTTACATCTCTAATCCCAGCATCGAACAAATAGTGATTAAGAAGGCCTGTTTTATGAAAGAACCTTGAAATGATACAATACAGCCACAAGAAAGGCACCTTTACAGTAGCAATCACACAAATTACAAACTGTTAATTGATATGTGATCTTTTACTCTATACAATTCAATATTTACTTTTTGGCTAAATTGCCAATAAATTTTTAATTTCCTCCCAAATTTTCAACGTCAGTCAACAAAATACGCCAAAATTACCGTATTTTATTGCAAATAGGCGAAGGAGTACTCAACAGTAAGCTATCTCGGAAATGGTTTACTTTCGATGCACCATCCAAAAAGACATGTCAACAAGTTGGCCAGAAGACAAAGACTTACGTCTTAAAATACATGCAAAGTAGACGGATTTTTCCACCTTGGAGTAGTATTTTTCGTCTATTTTGAAATGTAGCTCTGTTTTAAGGGACTATCTCCGTAATATAATTCAAAACCCTTGAACAAAATACTAGAGACACATCCTAATCGAAGTATTTGTAATGATTTCATAGCCTTGTTTTATTTTCGAAGCCAATCGGCCTATTGAGTGGAAGAACGTAAAGTGTGAATCTCCATAAAAGCTTTGCGTTCTTCACTCGTTCAGAAATCAGGCGAATAATCAATGCACCTAAGAATGACAAAAGCATTCCAAAAATGAAAATCGTACAGCCAAGGAAAATAATGCGATGATGAGAATGCTATACGGATTAGAGAACAAATTGAAAGACGCTCACCATCGACTTTACAAATCTCTTGATAGCGAATAACAAAGTCTTCTTGCTGTTGTTTGTAATTCTTCAAAGCTATATCGGTTTTCTATACAAAACAAATCATGTCATTAAATTTCTGCCTTGCAAACAGGCCGCCATTATCCAATATGTCTACTCATTTCCAAAATTAAGTTTGTCTTCGATCCAAAACCTCTCACGCTATCGTGAAACGTGATACCTTTTCCAAATGTGTATGACCTCTTTTATAAATTCTATCAAATACTCCTTATTCTGATCCATGACATTTACATAATCTATGCCGTCAAACATATAGACTTCCAAAAAGTAATCATAGCATAATTAATAATATTAAACACTAAATAACTGGCCAAATATACAAATAAATAACAAGCAAACTAACTAACTAACTGTTGAAATAACTGGCAAATTAATTAAGTAACTATCAAAAAACAACCAACATAAGTTACCATGTTTCTATCTGCATATCGTGAAAGAAACCATTTTCAAGAAAACCGGTCGATTTCCAAGAACTGCATCCCAGCAGACACGCGAGTAGCGGATTTTTAAGAAAAAACAGAGGGGGCAAAGGGATTCAATTTGCCGATATTCTAGAAGAAACTAGTATCCTCGACAAATACCTGGAAATATTTGTCGATTACACGTGCTTTTCATGAGAAAAGGTGTATATGAATTTAGCCTCAAGCAAAAGTGATTTTCTTATTAACGTGGCCTTTGGCATAGGCTTTCGCATTTGGCCTTTGATTTTACTACTTTTACCGAGAAATTGCCGACTCGATGGCAGCTGGGGGCACTTTGCCCCATTGCCTCCTTAATATCCGCTACTGAGACACATTCTACCTGCAGTTATAGGGTAGTTTGCAACGAAAACAAATGAAGTCAGGCAAATGCGCAAAACTCCGTTTACCTCAAGGGAGAGAAATCAATCACTATTACAAGATACGTTTTATTGGCATATGGTGCTCCAATTGAGTCGGTACAGAATAAAACCAATTTCTACCACCATACATCACATACGGCAACTGTTGATAACTTGTGATCAGATTTTAAGAACCTGCTGAATTTGAGTTCATTAAATTTTATAGAGCAACACAACTATATGAAATTGAAGCACAATGTTTTCCCATTTGTAACTTGACTCTCATATCGTGAGGCAGATCAATATTTCTAGTCTTTTTCAACTTCTGAAAGCGAACAAGCAAATGCCCTGGACTAGCGCCCATAATTTCCGCTTAAAACAATGGGCATTTTAAGACAATAGGCATGCTAGGCAGATGCCAAGCAGAAACTACAAATACGTCACTGGTGCTAATAAGGTTAATTTGCCTGCTTCTATGTCGACATGATTTCATTCCAATCAGATCTGCGTGGGCAATACATTTGCTTCCTTATCCATATGCTACAATTCAGATTCCAACAAAGCTAGATAATAATTTGGACTAGTGGGCCTAAAACACGGGAAGTACAAGAAGCACCATAAGCAATAAACAAACAGGCCGAGATCATAGGCCTTCTCACCTGCAAAATAGCCTTGAGTTCTTCGATGTACTTGCTAACATCGATTATGGGTGGGCTTTCTGGGCTTTCAATATCCATCAGCGGCGAAAAGGTCGATGCCTGCTGAAAAACAAAATATTGGGGGATATATATATCCTGTAAGTTTAACCATTCCACCTCCATGACAACTGACTACTAATTTCCTGGGTTGTAAATAATTGATCAAATAATAGCACATGTGAGTACAAGAATAACTGTATTTCGAGCGTCAATTGTTGTTTTTCAGCCAGCAGTTGTAATCGACTACCCGGCGCTCTTCTTTGAAGGAAAGACATAATAACTCACGTGATGCTGAGACAACAAATCAGATGCACTGAACTCGCGCATGAGTATAATGTATTCCTCGATGTAACAGAAGAGTGTTTCGATTCGAAATTTTGGATTAATTATAGGGCATCAACGTCTAAATCGAGAATCGTTTAAACAACATTTTAAAAATGAGTAGTCACAAATTTTCCATTCTGCAATACTTCTGTGCAAGTATTCCGTCTGTTTTTAATCATCAACAATCGTCTGGGCGTCGAAAACGGGAGATTGGGGGGCACTGCTCCCCATTTTTTGCATTTACTGGTATGTTCCACTATTTTATAATTATAAATCTAGACGAAAAAAGCTTTTATGTATGTCAAAAGAATGTTGCCGCTTGTTTGTCCTGTGGTAAATATCTTTTTTTGCAGAAGAACGTACTATAAAATAGAACGTCTATTTTACATTTTTCATATTCCAAAAGCTTTGAAAAAGTGCTGTAGCCAACGCAGATACTCTACAGCCCATAATAAACAGAGGGGGGCATTTATTAATGTTGGCAAATTTGAAGGCCCCTACTTCTTATTCTGACCCCCCTTTTAGTAATTTTAGCAATTTGGAGTTACTTCAAATGTGCGTAGATCATTTTTCTGAAGATATGAAAACAGGGACTGCATTAAAACATAGTTACTCATCCTGTCTTATGTTTTGTTGTTTTTAGATGAAGTTAACATTTCATTAGAACAGACTTATCCATATGAAGGCCACGCAATTAGTATGAAAGTGCGGGGGCCAAGCTAAAGTTAAATCGTTTTTCCGGATTAGTCCATACAACAAATGGACTACAGATTTCCATGGCATTTCAAGTCTATGACTATATTTTCAAGCTAATTGAATTTTAGCGTATTTTCACAAGACTTGGTATGACAGCAACACAGTCTGTTGAGGAGTTAGGGGTGGAAACAGAATGGGGGTTTGGGGTGACGTACCCTGAACAATTTTTAAGAAATGCGTTCTTTATATCTCATAAAACTCCCTTTCTTTTAGAAGTACACACTTTCTAGATAGGGAACAGAACATTTAATCATTGATTTGCGAAGATTCAATTTCTACAAAATAGAATATAGAGAAGAGAAAGCTCAAAAAATTAAAGAGAACATAGTCTACCAGAAAGAGGGTATGGGGGTCAGGGGGCAAAACCCCCTAGAAACTTTTCAATAATTAATTACGCTTCTTAGATCTCAGAGAAACGCCCTTCTAACTTGCAAGATATGATTTTTCTAGATCAACAAAAGCACGTCAAATCAATGATTTGAGAAGGTGTAATTCCTGCTAAAGTGAAAATACGTTTCCTTTCTTATAAATAAATGGTTTCTATGGAGTGTTCGACTACTCAAAAATTTTTGAAAGTTTAATACTTCATTTATGAGACGTAATGATAAAGTCGATAGGCTCAGATGCATTCTAGTTATTTAAAATTCCAATTAACTACGTGTAAAATTATATTCGTTTCATTTGGGCTCCTCTTTAACAGTCTATCTTCTACTGCTAAGATCTACAAAAGTTCTGGATGTAAAAACAGCCTATTCACTTTCCACTAACATGCCTCAGCAAAGTATTGAAATTTGAAAACCGTCTGCCAAGCAAGTCACAGGGATATCTTGATTTTGAAAGAGTGAAAAGGCCAAGCAGGTTTTACTAAATAGCTAAACAGTGAGAGTGAAGACCAAATACAGACCTAAGAACGATTCTANAAACCATTACAGTTTCCTTTTCTGGATTGCTTCCACTCGTTGTGGGATGATGGTTTTCTTTGGGGATACAGGCTGACCTGTGATCCCTTAACATACTATTATTAAACTTCTGAAATACTGATTTCAGATTGATAGTTGATGATTCGCACCAATAGTCTTCTTGCCTCTCTTCTACACAAATTAAATCATCCAATCACAAGCATCCATTCCTAATGGTAAACTACATTTTCTACGTTGCTGTTTCTTCTATAGATAATGCAGAGCCTACGAGTCAATATTATTCAAAGATATACATCATGTATGTAAAAACTTTTTCTCTGAAAAAGTGAAATTCCATGCCCCCGGTACCCCTATTGTGTGGCTCCTTTATATGTTCGCATGTTTACCCCTCCCCGCTTGTTTTGACCACCGATAATTAATTTTTGAAATTCGTTAACCCCCCTGCCCATTCTGACCACCCGTTTATGATGGGTTTTAGAGTAAGCAGAATTCCGAGCTTATCCCGACACTGGTGACTAGGCCCTTCCACTTTCAAACTATTTCGANACGCCTCTGTTTTTTCAGGGTAGCAATGACGGCAAAGCGGAGAGGATATAGCCAACAAATGTTCCATTTCAAATTGTTCAGAATGCGGAATACTTTAATTCTATCTCATTTTAATTATATTATTGTAATGGTAGTTACGCAAATATACATATTTATTTATTTCTAGTAAACAGTTGGCATTAATTAGGTTTTAGCTATATGTATTTAGCAAACTTTACATGAACTTCATTTTCATATACATAAACTAATATACAAATCTCTCTAATTCTAGGTAATTTGCATTCGACTGGATCAAGTGCAGATATTTCTATTAAATAAAAAAATATACAATTGTAACATGAAGAGCTAAAAATGAAAGGAGAAACTGTTAGTATGATAGAAGGTCCGGGTTGGTCCATAATTTGTTGCGCAAGCAGATGTAATAAGTTGTGCGAATTATCATATTAGTTAATTTCGTAATTATATAGTTAATCTGTTAATAGGTAGATCGGTGCACATCTGAACGAAAGAATTGCAGGACTGCCCAAAGATGCCAAGAGAACTTACAGACAAGTTAGCAAATTTGACCTTACGGTATTTTGATATTAGATCATGCAGACAGTGGCGATATTTTTCCAACCTTCTACTAGCGTTGTTATTTAGATTTGTTCCAAAGCCCACACTCAGTTCTACAACATAAAAGGTATTTGAAGTTGAGATGAGCATTTCTGAACGCAAGCAGGGTGGCCAACAATGATATGAAATTCTTTTCCAGGGTTTTCCAGCGGATTCTCTGCCAAATTTAAGGGGTTTTCCATGATATCTTTGACTATGCTTTCGAGGAAAAATATGATTATCACGTATAGGTCTTCTGCCTGTACCCATCCACCTTTCATTCTGCATGTTACTTGAAATTTCGTGTCCGTTGTTGGAAAGAGGCTGCCGCCACACGACAAATTATACGCTGTTTCCCCCCCCCCCAATAACCTCATAGATCCTCCTCCGCTGCGTTACTGGAACAAAAAATGCAACAGCACTGCAAAACCAAAAATTGATGCGCGGAAAATCTGCTTCAGAGCATAATTTTTCAGGGGTATGTTGTAATTTCAGGGTTTTCCAGGGTATTTTTCCACGGGAAAAAATCCAAGTGTTTTTCAGGGTCTTCCAGGGTTTGTTGGCCACCCTGGCAAGTCATCAGCGGTGATAAGAGAAGGGGAAAAAATAAATAATGATAATTATAATAACTATGACCAATCACGTAATTGTGCTGCTGCAAGGAAACATTGCGTGATAGAAAAGAAATTCGCAATGGGAAGATAAATCTTGAAGTTCTTCAGAAAATGTTTCGCAGTAAGTGTATCAAATAAGAACAGCTTGTTCGTGGCTTCTATAACCAAACATATTCAATCGACTACCAAACATATTCAATCGACTACCAAACATATTCAATCGACTACCAAACATATTCAATCGACTACCAAACATATTCAATCGACTACCAAACATATTCAATCGACTACCAAACATATTCAATCGACTATTACGACGAGTATAATATTCTTTATATTTAGCTTAAAATTCGGTTCACTAAACGTGAACGACGCTAGAGTAAAAAAAGACTACAAAGGTCGACGCCCGACGAAAAGGAGCTCCGTTGGTTGCACCCAAAACCCCGTCAACAAATGCTGCAATGCGCTACCCCTTATGTACAAAATGATGATAATAGCAAAACAAAACTTTCTGAAATTTCACTATAACGATCATATGAAATTTGCAATAGGGGGAAGGGGGCCCCTCTACACTTGGTTACAAAAGAGTAAAAATCACAGATGGTCTTTAAGAGAAGAAAATGAGCTAAAAGCAAAATTCTAAATCTTAAATAGTGAAGCTAAAAAATTTTCCTACAATTCCACACATTGTTGGCGGATGAGAAGAATCCGTGCCTACGTAAATTAACCATAGCACTAACCTTAACCTTAACCCTAAACCTTTGAGTAACCCTAACCCTTTGAGTCACCTAACCATACGGTAACCCTAACCCTAACCCTAACCCTAACCCTTGAGTAACTAGTGTAGGCACGGATTCTTCACATCGGCCCTTTCGTTAAGATACGGTCTCAACTTGGCTTTAAGAACTACAACTGAATCAATTAAACATACTTTATGAGATAGTTCACTCAAACGGCACGTATCAGGGGCAGACTGACAGGAAGGGCCATTTATCATAAATTTGCAATCCTCTTCCATATCCTTGCCCATCCATTTACGCTTCATAGAAATCATGGGCCTGCTTAGTCAAGCTGTGCCCGGGCTGAAACATTTTGCCAGTCCGCCCCTGCGTTGAATGATAGCGAAGGAATGCTCGCAGCTGCCGCATGCACTGGAGGGGGTGGTATGGAGATCAAGCAGTAGCGCAGCATACTGAGGGAGTATGGAGGCGCAATGTCCCAAATAGTTCCAGTGAGCAAATTCGTGCAAAATTTTGAAAACACCTTTGTTCTAAAGAATTCGGAGGCGGAACTAACAATCGATATGTATACGTCAGATCTTGCCAATTTGCTGGTACTGTTAAGTCTTCAAAAAGAATTTTTGTTTTTCATTGACATCCTCATTCACTAAACTTTTTAGAACTAAGGTAAACAAGAAAATTTGGGCAAAACTATTATAATACCCCACTCCCCTAATATTCATCTAATCATTGCTGGTAATAAGGGCAACATCTTTAATCTTAAAATTGCTTCTCAAAACACCTATCAGAAGTGTACGACCAGATTTTCAGCTGGTAACTTTGATTATATATTGTATATATATATATATATATATATATATATATATATATATATATATATATATATATATATATATATATATATATATATATATATATATATATATATATATATATATATATATATATATATATATATATATATATATATATAAACATACATCACCAATGACAATCATGAATCACCACCACTACAACCAGAATCATCACAACAGCACTATCATTATCATCACTACCTCAATCAACATCTAACCACTATTATTATAACCATCATCATTCACAATCACCACTACGATCATCAAACCATCAGTCACTACAATCAACAGTCAATAAGTAGCAATCACTATCACCAATCGCCATATAATCAAGTATCAATAATCTGTAATCAAGTATCTACTGCNCACCCAAGTACTGGAGACTAATATTGAGAGGCATTTTGAAATACATACTTCTGTTCCATCAGCTGCTTCTTCAAAGACTCACAAAAATAAACCAAAATGAGGGTGCTATATATTTTATTCAAAATGCTGATTTTACAAAAACTCATGCACAACAACAAATGAAATCATATGCTACCTATGTACAAAAACATGCCAGAAATTGTGCATTTAGAAATTCAATTAAACGTGAAAAACTATGAAGACATCAACCTGTGATGTTGCCCACCCCAAATGACGTATTTGTAAGCATGTAATTAAATCAGGTTCTAGAAATAAAAAAAACTTCTTGGACACGAGGTGAAAACAAAATATTAAAAATTTTTTACTCCACAATGACAGTCAACAAGGAATGTTTAACAACTTTGCAGGAATTTTATCGAAAAAATTACGCAAAGTCATGCGTGCTACAAGGATAGTACTATAAATGTAAGAGCAACAGACAAGAGTCAATAACGAAGGCTCATAAGTTCTGATGACATCTACACTCGAGAACCATCAGTTATTTTTTAAGAACGCTATAAAATGCTACTCTTCGGCATGACGGTGGTCGTTAAAGTGGAAGAAAGAACTCACCCATAATCTACGTCTTTTTGGGTATTTCATTCTTAGAAATGAACGTCTATTTCTGCGAATAACTTGCCTGGAGTATGTGCTCAACCCGTATTCTTTGCGTCCTTGCTAGATTTTCTTAGTGGATTTATATTGGGGACGCTGCGCGGCAAATAGGAAACGGGGGAACATGCGGACGTGGAAGAAAATGTCAATTTTAGTACAAAGAGGAACTTGAAAAAGGAAATGATTTGAAATGAGGCTTGTTTTCATAAGGTCACTCGAATGCGGAAATTTACGTAGCAAGATCACTATTTATATCCCCGTTTTGCATTAAAACCTGATAATTATTAACTCTTTAACTAACAGTCAAAATATAGCTCACTCAGCAAAATTCATACAATTCCCAACGAACTTTGAACATTGCTTGAATCAGTAATATACAAAAGCCTTAATTTTGAAGCAAACATTGACAGAAGGCGCTGTTCTTTGACATAAAATTAGCTGGTCCTAGATATTCCAACAGCATCTGGTGTTTTCATGGAGGGTACTGATAACAGAGGCACATAAAGCACCAAAACAAAGACTACCCAGCACTGTCAACACATAATGTTTACAAACAAATTGATTTATTCATTTTACTTACGAAGGGTCACGCGACCTACAAATGCTAACTATGACCCCCAAAATTTGCTGCGGGTGTACATAATTTAGGCTTGTCCATTCCTTATAAGGTAAAGGTAGGGGGCAGTAATTTTTTGCACGTAGTGGAGTGGCTGATACAGGGTTCATGCCGTGCGGGGTAGATGAAATTTAAGAACTTTTATGAGAAGTTTTATGGATCAAAAAATGATTTCTAAGGAGTATTTTTGTGCATTTCCACGACAAAAAGCAAACCATTTCCTATATAAATCTACCATTGAAAACCCTCTACCATAAAGATTGAGTACTTTTCTCTAAAATGCGCATATATAAGGAATTTTTAAGCGCCATTAAAAACTTAGATCAAATCTAAGGAGTTTTTAAGAAGTATAAACAGTAGAACGAGACCTTCTGATAGGGAAGACATTTAACCTGAGCCATAGGCATGTGAGATAGGATGCTCTTCACCGTCATTATCTCCCTAATGTGCTGCCAGGTATACAATCACTGATGGAAAAAAATAGAGCTACCGTTCAGCCAAGGCTCTAATGTGGATTGAACTATCGACCAAGTGCTCTATCCGGTAAGATACCCCACTCGTGTCCACCCCAGAATGGAATTGAAAGAATTTTGAAGGGTGTACACATATTTTCTATATAAGAATAAAGCTCATGAGAATATAAAGGCTCAGAAGCCCTGAAATTTAAAAATAATTTAAGACTAATGCAAGGCTCAAGCTTCATAAAACATTATAATTTTTCATATGCAAGATATAGTACTGTTTGTAGATCAGTGGTCGGGAACCTATGGCTCGCGAGCCAGGTGTGGCTCCTTGCAAGACTGGATCTGGCTCTCTCACTCGCAGACAAATCTCAGCAGACTTTCTTCAAAGTATTGCAAAACAGCAAATACTTCCAGTAAGGCCTTCCAAGGCTACCACTGGTGTTGTATTCAACTATCTATATGCTCGATTGGCCAAGTTAGTGACGAATTGGAACATTTATGCTCCCATGCGACACCAATGCCCAATTGTATGGCTCTCGTGGAGCTCAATTTTTAAATATCAGACTTTGAAGGCTCTCTCAGCCAAAAAGGTTCCCGACCCCTGATGTAGATCAACTTTTGGACAATCAATACAATATTTATTATCCGGTCCCAATTTCATTTTGCATTATGATGAAGTAATGGGCTTATAAAACAATGGGAATCATTGCTTGCAACTCGGACTTAAAAGGGGGCATCAAGGAACGACTTCATGATTTCATTTTCTAAATACAATACACTCTTTTTTGTAAGAATACATAAATTTTTGCCGAGCCTCAATATTCTTAAATTTTCTGATTCTGAGCCTATAATATTCTTCTTAAATTATTCTTAAATACCAGAGGTACAACTTCG
>OLMO02000257.1:21848437-21860305 GCA_900291935.2 Cassiopea xamachana | reverse complement strand
GGGGGAGGTTGGAAACATGGAAACATTGGAAGAAACTAATAACTGGAGGGTCAGAATAAGCGGGAGGAGGAGGGGTAGAAAAATGCTTTGAAATCTAAGATGGTACTGCTATGAAGCACTCTATGCTCATATGCTTGTGAGAATGTAAGCAGCACAAAAACATTGCCAGCAGAAAAGAAGACTTGCTCAAAAAACATCTATTTGGAGTGCAGTTTGAAAAATTTTTGCACAAAAACTAATAAGTGGGGGGCTGAAAGAATTTTCAAAAATTAATTAGCTGTGGACAGCAATTAGCCACTTAAGAGTATTCACCATCCTCTTATTTTATAGCCCCTCTTCTCTTTCAGCTCCCTTCAATGTGCAGAAAGCAAAAATACCAATCACTCTGATGATGCTATGATGTGCACAAGTTTAATCCATGCAAAAAGCTACTTAACCATGTAAAAGAGCAAGAGAAGGTTGTTTTCATGAGTTTCTAGTAAATTTCAGATGGTGAAATCAGCCTTGGTTACTTTTCCAGCTTGTTGATTGACTCTGATCAAAGTGATACCATCCTCTTGACATAAATTTTGTTACACATTTTCTCCTCTAAATAAAAAATCTCTCCATTAAGCCTTCTTTCTTTTCTGCCCCCCTCTAAAACCCCTAAGAGGCCTAATAGGAAGCATATAACTGGAGAAAATGCCATGGAGAAGCAAAACCTCCCTATACAATCACATTGGAGGCGTATAAGCCTTAGTTTTTTTACATAAATCTCATCATTATCATCTTCATTTAACATCCCTTTTATTCCTTACAGAGTTGGATGGTCTATGAGTCTCTTCCACTCTTTTCGATTGTGAATATTTTCCTCCCCAATATTCCTTTCCCTCATATCCTGTTCAACACATCGCTTCCATGTCTTTTTCGGTCTTCCCCTTGGCCTAACTCCTTCCACTTCCATTTCTGCTGCTTTACTAAGTACATGATCATTATCTTTCCTTCCCACATGACCATACTGTCTCAGTCTATTCCACTTCAGCACATCCATTATATCTTTGACTCCACTTCTTCTCCTCGCTTCCTCAGTAGTCACTCTGTCTCCCCACCACACATGTGCCATATGTCTCAGCATCGGTTGGTCACAACTACATATCTTCTTCTCTATGGCCTTTGTTGTTGCCCATGTCTCTGCTCCATATAGCATCACCAGTCTCACACAAGCACAATAAATCCTTGCCCTATTCTTTAGTGGACTACTTTTTTACATAAATCTCGAGGATAATAATTCTATTGGGGGCAAAACTATACAAAATTTTTCATTTGGAGGGCACTACCTCTCACGTCGCCTGGAGGTACATACCTACTTAATAGATGTCAGTTCTAAGTTAAATGGGTGACAGCAAAGAAAATCATCTACCAACATGAACCTTCCCACACTTTATGATTAGTCAACCCCTATGGTAGGCCTCAGAGATGTGCTGAGACAATTTCCATTGGGAGGAGGCATTTTGACCAGTTGCAAAAAAGTTCACGGAAAACACTGTGGCCAACCTCTTGCAGTTATGACCAATTTTTTGACTAACTTTCTTGCAATATCAAATATATTAGAGGCATGATACCCCCAAAATGCGCATTGCTGGCAGCTCTCTAAGGAAACAGCTTAGCTCATTCAATTCAAATACGCTATATAGTAATGCAATTGCAAATTTCTCAATAAAAAGTTGCTTTCAGAGACTTGCAAAAAGATTTTCTTCAATGTACTCAAATTCTATACCCATTCAATATAAACTTTCTAACTAAACAGCTTTCCTTTAACTAGCGAGCAAGGTTCTGAATAGTGCTGGATTTTAATAGGCTCCTAGAAACGACAGCATTTTTTGGCGTTTTTAGCATTACAAATTAGCTTCGAAACTGCATCCAGGAATTACGCAATTCAGCATGATTGACGGCAAAGGTTTACACCATGATCAATAACTTCTGCTTCAAAGCAATGAAGAGTGCCATTAACTATAAAAAATTAAGAAGCTATTTCTCTACTTGAGCATTGACAAAAATTTTTTGCAAGTATCACAATATTTAAACGCACTACGCATGGCACTCTAGGTCCACAGTCAATGGCGTCCTGAAATTCAGGGCATAACAAAATAAATAATCAATAACCATTACCATGCTTGTTCTTCGATCCATTGAGCAAAGGTTCCTCTAACTTCGAAAGGAAATGTAGAATTTGCATAGATTTTTTGCAACTCACTCCTTGCCTCGCCGTCTAACGCCTGCAACCTAAGCCACAGCGCCATTTCCCAAAGCGACAGAGATAGGATAGCCTTCTTTACATAGTACGCATGCGTACCTAGTTCAAAGAAATTAGATACGTCATTGCTAATTTCTCAGACCCAGGACATCCCCTCTACACCGAAACAAAGTTCTAAAGAGAAGTCATAACTAGCGAGAGCTGTAGCAACCATACATATAATTTATTCATATTGATCTCCTACGTTGAATACCCAAAAAATACTCCTGTGTATGGATAGATTGCGTAAAACATCGAGCGAAGGAAATGTAGGTACAACAAACAAACGTCGCAAAAGAATACATTCAGAAGCAATCCATTTGTTTCTTAACTACAAGATCATTCTCTACCTAGCATGGGAACTCGATAGTGAAAGCCATATAGTTATGATGTTTGAATGGGATGTAAGTAGTACGACAGTTGACCATGTTGCTAAGGGTATCCTGAACAAATGGTTTTACTTCGCAGAAACGGAACTTATTTCGCAGAAACGAAATGATGATTCTTTTGTATTGTTTCCAAGGGTAATTGACCATCACTAAACACAAGCTTTCTACTTGAGAAATCAAACGCAAACAATCGCACACTTGCAAGCCCCATTTGGGCATCTAAAAGAGTATACATTCAGACCAACATGCAAGCTTTGAACATCTGTGCAACTAGCATTATTTTCATGTCTACATCACAAAAAAGAAACATGAAAACTAACAGCATTCATACAATGCACGTTGTTTATAAGCAACTTAGTGCTAAACATTAAAATATTGGATTCTTTAAGAAAGATTTAAACTTAAGACATATTGGAAATTTACTTAGTTCAACATAAAGCTGCACCAAAATATTGTGATCATGAAATTGCTGTAGATTTTAGTTCGACCTGGTGCATTTACTTTGTTGTACAGTACTACTTTTAGCTTGGTAAGTCGGCGTTTTGTTTACTTTTCACTGCAAGTTTGTTCATTGAATTAAGAAACTTGCATAATTAGAATGTGGCTGAAAACGAGGAAACTTCTACTGCTAGGCCTTCAACTAGGTTTCTTAAAGGCAAGAGATCATGCAATGCTTCAAGTAAAAGGTCTCCTATCACTCATTCATCCCATGCTATTCATTTCATCTGCACTGTAAGGCCCTGGCCAAACGACTCGATTTTTCACTCGATTTTGTCCTCAACATTTGAGCTCAAAGTTGAGCGGTGGTTGAGCATGTGTGGCCAAACGACTCGATTTTTCGCTCGAATTTTCTCTCGACTTTAAAATATTTACCATCATTTATTTTTTCCGGCCAAGGAGACGCTACTGCGCATACTTTCACCCGACTCCCTCGACAAGGTAGTCAAACGGCTCGATTTTCACTCAACAACAGTTCTTTTGTTCGATGTTTTTGACAAAGATAAAACTTCACTCAACATCACTCAACTCCTCTCGACTCACTCTACAAGGTGGCCAAACGGCTCGATTTTTTGCTTGATTTTTGGTCGAGTAAAAGATCGAGTGAAAAATCGAGCCGTTTGGCCAGGGCCTAAGAAGGAAGACTACCTGTAAAAGCATTCAGAATATAATATATTTCTGTTTCTATTTATCTTTTTATGCTTTGACAAGTTCCTTTGAAGATAGCTCCAAAACAGCCCCTATACAACTATAACATTTCTCTATTTGCATCATTGCAACGAAAAATTCGTTTCCAAGTACTTAACCAAATTGAATTTTCTGTTTCCTACCTAGAGGCAACTCCTAATGTCAAATCAAGTGGCTAAGATGAAAACGAGCAACAAATCTCTACAGAATGCAATAACTAAGCTATAGAAAACAGAAATGCTAAAATGAAAGAGATTGACATCAGATCGATGATGTCATGTCTAGCATTAGCTGGCCAAGAACACAATACTGAACAAATGCCTACTGCTTGTAGTAAACTTTTTCTGGCATTGCTGGAAGATTCTAAATAGCAAAGATTTATTGTTGTCAATATACCATAGAATTGACAAATTTAACCAATGATGCTCATCGTAAGCAACATAAGTATTGCTGCATTCTTGCAGATCTTGTGAAAGACTACAGTAAAATAAGTTTTGATAACTCCTGAATTAACTGCCTTGGCATACACGTTTTTTTCTTATAAAAACATGTCTATAAGAAACATGAGGCTGCAATTAAGCCAAAGTTAAGAAACCTTCAAGAAACATAAGGACGCTGAGTTTGAAACAATAATTCTCGCTGCTTTTTGTAACGTTCTTAAGCCTGGATGCAGTTCTATGTCATTCATTTGTTTATTGTCGATTGCCACCTCTCTTGCTGTTCTGTTTTTCCTTTGTATTGTTGTTTGCCTTCAAAAGCTTTAAGGAGCTCGGACTGCTGGCTAGACAGCCCACCCTCATCCTGCGAAGAAACAAAGTTGTTGCATCGCCAACCTCCACTGCCTCTTTGTTCTGTGCCAGGAGATAGGAAACTCCTGCCCGCTTGGTACCAATCATGAAGGTAGGACGCCATTGCCAAGTATCACTTGAAAAAGCTGTTTTAAAAGATCATTTTTGATCAAACGAGAAGCAAAATAGAAACAACATCCAATGCCTACCTGACAAACCTGAATATCCTACTTCATGTTGCCCAAACTTGTTCTTAATTGTTATTGGAAGTCCTTCGAATCTAAGAAACAATTAAGAAACATTCAAGGCTGGATTTGACAAAACATTAAGAAGCATCCAGGCTGAAACCAAAAAGTTTGTTTCATATGAGTAATGCGTGCTCCGAACTATGAACTGAAAGAGGCATTGAAAGTCGTGACCAAATCATCGATAGCAATTAGCTGCACAACCTATTATCACTATTGCATGAAGAACAAACCATTATATGACCTAGAGCCCCTTAACTATTAATATTCCTTATTGTTATTGTTCTAACTATATATTGATATTGTGCTAGACTATGTTTTGTTTGTTAGCATAGTAAGCCAGCCAAGTACAAATTACCTTATAGTGAGATTTGCATAGTTAAAGATTTGTTCAAGAAATAACATTAGGAAACAACTGAACTTGTTTTCAAACGTTAGTTCATGAACATATCTTTAATTATGCAGATTGCAGCCATAGTTTTTCGTAGCCAACTTTAAGTGAAATCATTTCATGTTAGCCACAACACCATAGCTGCAATTGCAAATGTAGGCCACATTTTTATAAAAAATATACAATGCGTTGCAATGAAGATAATATACAACTTATGACAGAGTAAAGTTTACAATGAAAAATCTAGAGTACGTAAGATAAAGAATTCTTGATAATCTGCAGTTGCAGACTTCAGATTATTTTTCAAGAGTGTGGGTATTTATCCCTTCCATCTTGCTATTGATGTGTGCTATTCGTTTTAAGTCAAGCGTAAACAAAAAATGAACTATATACTCGAGGTTTTCTGTAAAGTTTCATTGCATGGAAAGAACATTGTGCCATTGATTTCACATGAAATCGAGGTCACATGTGAGAGACAACAATGGCGACAAGTATACCCAAAGAGAACGAACATTCAGCCAACATCGCTTCAATGTTTAGTTCCTTTCAGAATTTTATGAATGCTGAGCAACAAAAGAGAGAGGTATGTATGATGATGTTGCAAGAGTCACAAGGAAGACCGTTTTATTAGGCCTGTAAGCTTTAATATTAAGTAGGCACGTAGCTACAGGGGGGACGGAGGGGAAGTGCCCCCGAGTGAAAAATGCAGTCCATGCCCGGAGAAAATTGGTGCACGAGCGTAAATTCGCACGTACACCCTCATTTGACATGACATGATCGCATATGTCCAAGGATATGGCACCTAGAGAGAGAGACCCTTGTTTGCACGATTAATTGCTCTTCAATCAACAGTTTCCTCTGCTCGGAGCAGGTCGAATATCAAGAAGCGCCAATTCTTTCTATCTAAGGTCTTTCTCACACAATGATAATAATTCTTTTCTGTCCATTCTTTAATATCATCTGTCCACTTTCTTCTGGGCCTGCCTCTTCCTCTCTTTCCGTTCATTTTCCCTTCCATGAATAATCTCTGCCAGCTCTGTTCTCTCACTATATGCCCAAAGTACTGTAATTTTCTTTCTTTTACAATTTTTGTTAATGATCTTTCTGTACCAGCTAATTGCAACACTTCTTCATTGGTTTTATAATCAGTCCAAGGTATCTTTAGCAATCTCCTTAATGTCCACATTTCAAAAGCTTCAATTTTCTTGATTGATGTTTTGCTGAGAGTCCAGGTTTCACATCCATATAGTAATGTTGACCATACATGGCATTTTATCAGTTTTATCCTTATGCACATTTTGATGCTAAAACTTTCTTTAACTTTGCAAAAGCTGTCCTTGCCATTCCAATTCTTCTGCAGATTTCCTTTTCGCATTTTCCAGTATCTGTTAATAACGAACCCAGATAAACCATTTCAGACACTTGTTCAATAAACCTTCCTTGTATCATGATGTTAACTTTTGGTGCTTGTATTTGCTTACTAATTACCATCGACTTTGTTTTGACTACATTCATTTCCATGCCATAAGGTTTTCCGGCCTCATTGACTTTGTCCACTAAACTTTGCAAATCTTGACTAGAAAAAGTGAACAAAACAGTATCATCGGCATATCTAAAATTGTTTATATTTACTCCTCCTATTGTTATTCCAGTCATATTCTCTACTTCTCTAAAAATTTTCTCTGTATATAGATAAAAAGCATTTGTGAGAGCACATATCCTTGTCTGACCCCTTTCTTTATTTCAAACTCTGCTGTTATACTTTTTCCTGTTCATATCACTGCTTACTTATTTGGATTTGCATGTGCGATCCAAGATTTGTGTACCCGCAAAAGGGAGTTTCTTGTTGCTGAAGCATGTCAAGTAATTCATACAGGATAAAACAGGATAAAGCAGAGTTATGAAGGCACAAAGTGACAGTCACTTGTGTTGCAGTAGCGACAACATAGTTCCTATTTTGCATGTGTGATTGTGCGGTTGATAGTGATGTTGGCACGGGTGATTTTTCGCTCATGCGGGGGATTTTGCACGTGTGCACATGTGATTGCACATGTCTCCAGGCATGGACTGAAAATTTCGCATGGTTTTGCCCCCAACAGAATTATTACCCTGGAAAGTTAAGCAATCAAATAAAGCTGTTAAACCCCAAACAACCCACCAATCGGTAATATCTGAGCCAGGGAAGGGAACTGGGGAAGCTATATGTACTCCCCAGACTGGAAATTTTGTATAAATAGAGAGCATGGCCAGAAAATGTCATTGGTGCCCCCCCCCACTTTCATAGCACTGGCCCTGTCCCTGATAACCTGCAATAGACAGATAATTTGAGTATTAAATACATATGAACTTATCAAATTTCTTAGGCTGCAAAAATCCAATATTGAACTTCAAAACTTGTGAAGCTGTCAAATACTGTTTTCTTATCAGCCACTTTCTTGTTAAATAAATATGCACTTAGAATTGTAAACTCTTGTTTGCACTACCCTAATTATATTCAGATTTAGGAGTATAGTTAACATAGTTTAAAGTAGTGAACTGGCTCATTGTCCATATTTCAGAGTAACTTTTCTTCTTGTGTTGTAATTACTCTTCTTACAAACTAGGAAATAAAGGATAAAGTTGGAGAGTTAGAACAAACTACAAGAGAAATCCTTGCAATTTCACAGAGAGTTCATCAGAGTTCAAGTGATGATGGTACAGTTCTCAATAGAATTGCTTCTCTACTGAAGTTGAAATTAACAATACTCAACCAGAGCTGTTATTGATTTATTGCAACTAGTATTTGATGGACAAATGTCATCTATAATTAGGCCTACATATATTAACAATGCAGACTTTACACTACCTATGGTTAGAAAGTTTCCACTCAGGGACAGATTTAGGAGATGATAGTTGGGGATATAGGATTATGAAGGGTGTTTGGCACCACACCCTTCAGATGCCTGGATAATGAAGTTATGCCCATTTTTAGTATTTTCCAGTCTTATAAGGTTGCTTTTTGCTGTAGAAGCATATTTTATTAGCCTGCACTATATAAAATTACAAATACAATATACAGACAAAGTTACTAAAACATTTACACTACCCTACAATACATTAAACACATTACAAAAGTTAACAATGGCTGACTAAGGAGGAGCTCTTTGAATAGGTTAACTAATTGAAAGAAAGCCTTAAGCCTTGAATATCAAATAGTCCTATTACTATTAAAATGGTTAGTATTTTGAAGTTTTCAAAATGGCATGAAATATTTTAGATTTACTGAATGGTATGACAATAATGGGGGGTTGCTACTCCCCTTACACTCCCAGTATCTCCATCCATGCTTCCACTGTGGTGTCAAACTGTTTTGCACAATTGCCTTGAAGTCCTATAATTTTCAGATTTTTGTATCTTCACTTTCTTGATTATTCATCTTTGTGATAAATGAATACAAAGTTTTTATGTTTTAGTTATTTAGTAGCAAAGATTGTCTCCCTTCTTCAGGTCTTAGAAATATCTGTGAGAAAATGCAAGAGAAATTTAACATTGCTAAAGCAAAGCTAAAAGAGATTGACGAGAAGGTCCCATTAGGGCAGTACTACAGGTATAGAAAAATGAATCCATATCATACCTGTTGTCGTTTATTCTGAAGAATGATAATTAAGAAATTCAAGAATGGTATCTTTCCTATGATAGAAGATAACTATTTACAGATAGGAATTTTTGTACCCTATGCTATCATAATCTCCATGATAAAACTGACAGTATGTGGAATCTATTGGTGACTTTTAATTTTTCTTCTGGGATACTTTTTCAGCCAATGATTCTTCAGTTGTTAGAGTTTTGATCAGTGGTGTAGAAGAGGGAGCGTGGGGACAAGGCCCCCCTAGTTGGGACTTGAGGGGCACAACCTCCAACTTTGTAAGTTTTTTGGAAATAGAAGCATATAAGAATTATTATTCTATTGTCTTAGATCTAAAAAGCTTTCAAAAATTGTAAGTTCACAAGTTATAGGGTATTAGAAATAACTTGTTTACGGGATGCCATTTTCATTCTTCAATGTTTCTCACAAAGTTACATAGAAGAAAAGAGCCCCCAGCCATTAATAGAGCCCCCCAGCTATTAATAGAACTCCCCTAGTTATCACTTTACTTCTGCACCACTGGTTATTGTTGGAATGATTGTCACATAATTATATCATACATTAATAAAATTTGAAAGAGGTTTTCCCATAAATTATAGTGTATTATATAATTCTTGGTCTTGGTGGTGCTGTGTGCTCAACTAATCATTTCATGGTTGATTTCAGATATAATGATCATTGGAGAATGACTATGCAGAGATTGGTTTTCCTTTGTTCATTAAAAATCTACTTGGAGGAAAATAAATTTGCAACAAAAGAAGAAATAGCTGATATTCTTGGAGGTTAATTGGCTACATTGAAAATCTTTGTTTGTGATAATGGCAATATAGCCATATTTGTTGCATTTCATGGGCATGAACTGCTAAAAAGTGGTATTGTTTAGGATGGACAATCAAAGTCATGTGCAAATCATAATCAATATCATTATAATCAGCATCATTATAATCAGCATCATTATCACCAATCATGGTACATCAAAAATCATTACCTCTGCCATCATCACTGCACTTGCTATAGCTATTGTAAACATCATCTAGCACCAGGATAATCAAATCATAAGTCTTTATTCATTACCAATCACCTACATTCATTTTTGCAATCATTAGTAATTAATTTTTCCATAATCATCACCATGATATTTGGCCTAAATGCTATTGGTCCATAGTTCGACAACCTCAATGGGTGCTTACAAAAGGTTCTTGCTTCAAGATATGGTGTACAAACAGATAGTATCGTCTTTGTAGTATGAAAAAGATTATATCTGTTCAGAAGAAACCTACCATCAGTGGTTTGTAGGCTTGCACAACTTATTCTTCATCATATTTTTATTTTACTGTTAATGTTCTCTCCTGGGTTTTGTAGAGAAGTTAGTAAGCAAGGGGGGAGACAAGCTGTAGCTAACTATTATGGTTTACCAAGCACTTTACTTTGAGAACATGTGTTCATGCACATCTGCATGCTCTTTCAGTTAAGCTTGAATGGAAGGATGGACTTTTCCTTGATCTTGAAGATTATCTAATTGGCTTATTGGTATTGGCTAATGAGTTGGTAGGTGCTGCTTTGTATTACTATCTTTATAAGGCTTTGATACATTAAGTCTTAATACAGTAATGAGATTTACTAATTCACAAGGTCAATTTGAATTTAACTAAGTGTTTCTGTATTATCTTCCACCCATAAAAGAAATGCCAGTTGAGCATGCAACAGTATGTTGTAAGAGGCTGCAGAGGTTGAACAGTAATTCCTAAATTGATACATGTTGAAAGTTATTCCATCGAAGAAGTATTATTGTGCCAGCAACAAATGAAAGAGCAATCCCACAATGTGTGGCGTGCACACGTTTCAAACTTCAGACATTTAATATACAAACTCTGTGGAGTCTTTCCAACTATATTTCAATTTTTAAACACTAACCAAGATTTGTGATTGCGAAATTTCCATTCTTGTAAGGATTACTTTATTTTGATCCCTGGTTGTGCCCTGATTTCCCCTCTTCCCAACCCTTTTACCACATTTATACCCAGGGGCTTAGGAACCAACCGGAGGCACAGGTGGCGTGCCACCCACTTTTTCTCAAATTCGTTTGTGAAGTGCCCCTATTCAGTATAGAGATAGTGCCCTTTTTGCTAGAAAGGGTGCCGCTGAATGCATGTGCCCCCCACTTTTTCCATGCTTCCTACGTCCCAGCTTATATCACCTTTGAACTGTTTGCAATATAGCTAAGGTAGTTGAAAACTAAGCGTTTAGAAATTGACTCATTTTGTGAAAAAGCTTAGGAATATTACTTATTCCAATATACCTCATGTTGCTTTCTTTTATTCACGCTGATGATGGATTCCAGAATGGGTCGGGAATGGAGGCGAAGCTAACGAAAAGTTTTGGTGGGGGTGCGCAACTCATATTTGCCTGCCAGCAAAGATGCTTCGTTTGAGCCCAATTTGCAGACAAATAGGACTTCCCTCAAGTTTCATCTGCAGTACAATGCTAACGAGCACTATCGATATTCTGGAAATGTGTCAGCAAGCTAAGTATTGGGGAGGTGCAGCATCCCCCACCCCCTATGGCAAAACCCTTGGCCAGAAACGCCTGGATTTGTCATTATCTTAACATCAATTGAAATCGTCAAATTAACATTTAGTAATTTGTACTGTCGAAAGTTGAGACTAAAGTCATTCTGAGCCTCTTTCTGTATTTTTGCAATTATTGCACCTCATTTATGTCGTCAAATAGACTTGAACAATAGTCCTTTTGTGCATTCACTTCTCAAAAAAGGAGAAAAATTCATTTATCTAGTGAAATATGTATAGCAAATGGAAAGGGTTGCTCTTGACAAGGGTTGGGATATTCTTATTAACAGAATCTGTAAATCATTTCATTACTTATAAATTTACTATGAAGTAATTAATTTCCCTTTTCCGATAGTCTCGCTTGGCAGTCAATTGTGTGACCATTGGCAACTACAAAAGACCTCAA
>OLMO02000257.1:21813687-21830704 GCA_900291935.2 Cassiopea xamachana | reverse complement strand
TAGACTTTTTATCAAAGTTTATCTCGGTTTATCGTCTTTTTTAAAATGAAAATTCGCCAACAAATTGGATGAAAGCAAACCTTAAATCATCCTCATCTCCCATTTCGATACCATTATCTCTCAACATTTGAACAGCATCTTTAAACTGCAGAATGAGACTGCAAGACAAAAGAATTGAGTAACACATACACCTCCTCACAAAGTACTATTAAGAATAGCAATACGCAAAAACAGCAGATTTTTAACGACCTGTTCATACCGCGATTATAGTTAGAGAAACTAGGGAGGAGCACTTCGCTTAATTCCAATAACAACAGATATCACTGGTCCATGCAACAACTCCCGTGTGGTCTAGTGGTTAGGATCCGGCGTTTTCACCGCCGTGGCCGGGGTTCGATTCCCCGCACGGGAGACCAAAGTTTTTCTACCAAAAAGTTTCTTCTTTTGCTTTTATGACAACCAGAGTTTTCTCATAATTCTACTTCTCATCAACATAAACAAAAGTTCACAACAAGTTGAACAATTATTGCTTGTAGGAAAATTTTCCCAATAGTCAAGACTGGATAGGCTAAGGTGGAATTATCTTAATGACATGATAACTATTTTCGATGTCAAGATTAGCCATCAAGGTATTTCACCATAATACGCTTGCAGGGTTAGGGTTTGGCTAAGGGTTAGGGTTTTTGGAAGGATTAGAGTTTTTGGAAGGGTTAGGGGTTTTGGGGCGGACAGGGGTCAAGTTACCTAAATTTCAACATTTATTTCAGATTAATGTAAGGCCCGAGCTCCATCAAAAATTATATATTTTACTCTTCAATAAATAGAAAAGAATCAAATTTTAAATTTATGCTGTTGATACCAAGTTTGTTGTTTTGGTCTGCTCTTGCTTTGTTTTGAGATAAAATAGTTTATCAAGAAAAAGATATGAATTTGTCCCCTGATTTTCAGGCAAAAAACTAGGCATTCTTGTTAAGCGTGTGCATGATGCAATAGACTAACCTTGGCTCCAGAAATTGGAAAGGCTCTACTGGAAATTGTTTACCGACTGTGTTGATTTCATCAGCATATCTGCAAGGGAAAGAGGAATATTCAAGTCTAGATATCAAGAGGAACATTGCTGGAACCAGAACAATTGTATTCAACCTTTTCCTGGAGCTGAACACCTTGGAACATTTCAGTCGATCCAAGAGCCCCTGTTCGTATATTTGCACAGGAAAATTAAATTACTTTCGATCATAGCAAACACGTCACTGGAGGAAGCGTCGTGGAGGAAAATCTGCCAACGCAATCACTGTGGAGGAGGGGCAAAGCCTTATTTGCTATGTAAAGTAAGGATTCTGTTGGGGGGCAAAACTATGCAAAATGTTTCATTTTGGGGCATTACCCTGTGCCCCCTGCACGTACGACATCTGCCTAGAAGCCTGGTTGAAAGCCACTGCTCTAGAGTGGAGAATAATCAGGGGAATTGGAATAAATAGGGGGTATAGCGTATCGTTGTAAACTCTTAGAAAGCATAACGCAACACTGTAAAACAAGCACAGGGTTTCAGATTTATTTTCGTTGCAAAGTTAAATGCAAATCGTTGGCAACTTTCTTCACTAGGTAGCACTGCTCTGCATATCAAACATTTGTTAAGGATAATGTTATAATTTGCTTTAGTAGGTAGTACAACGGTGAAAGCAAAACATTTTAGGAAATATAGCGGCGTTATATCGAGTTACCCCTCGATTACACCCCGGGGGTTATAGTACAGATCACACAAGAGCTTCTGCACACTACTGTTTGCACCTTCTCGTGCTAATTATACATTCAGTCATGTTAATTGAGAAAAAAGCTACTTGAAGCCATGAAAAATCTCGAAATGAAATAAATCGGGAGGTTGGAAAAAGTGCAAGACTCTCGGAAAAATTTCACAAATCAATAAAGTTTTTTTATAAAATAAAAAGTTAACTCTCATGGGCTATCACACAGAGATGGCAAATTTTTGAACAAAACTAACAAAAGTACCCTCCTGAAACATGACAAAAATCGCTGTGCTATTTTTTCGTCCTTTAAATAGTTATCTCAAGGGGGTCCATGCCCCAGGCCTAACCAGCCCGCACCCCCTGAACTGCAAGAAGTGAAACATTCAATTACCGATCGCGTAATCCCTTGAAAATATGAATGAATGTATCACCAATCATTTTGAGCACCTGTGGGAAAGGAGATAGGAGAACTTATTACAAATATGATTGGGAACACAATAGATAACATAGCAAATGCTAAAAGGACAGAAAATAAATTTGCAACACACAACATATCAAGACAAGGTCACTTCAAAAGTCATTATATGCAACGGGTTGGCAACATTCTACTTAAATGTTTTCCAGGCCTTTCCAGAGGATTTTCCACCAAATTTCCAGGGTTTTCAAGAGGGTTTTCGAACATTTTCTGGGACAACATGATTATCACAAAATAGAACTTCTGCTTGTACCCATCAACATTCCATTCTGCACTTTATCTGAAGCTTCGTTTACGTTATTGGAAAAAGAGGCTGCTTACTACATAACCCACCATGACACATGGCACGCCATTTCTTCCCCCCATTAACCTCATAGATCCTCCTCCACTGCGTTACAGGAATCAAAACTGCAACAGCACTGCATGGCCAAATAATGGTGCACGGGATATCTGCTTCAGAACATAATTTTTCATGGGTGGGTTGTAATTTCAGAATATTCTAGAGTACTTTTCCAAGGGCAAAGAAAATCCAAGGTTTTCAGAGTCTTTCAGGGCTTCTAGGGTTTGCTAGTCATCCTGTGAAATTACTTGTAGGAAATCTGAAATAACGACAAATCTTCTGACAAAGTTGTAGAAATATCAAAGAAGTCTTCTGTAATAGAGTAACTATCCACGTACAAGTGGGCACTCAAATACTTCTAGCTGAAACTGTTTGAAAAAATAAATTTTATAACATGACTCCGAATGCATTACCTCATGATAATGCTCATAAAAATTCATTTCAATATCCAAACCAACAAATTCACAAAGATGACGGTGAGTGTTGCTATCCTCCGCCCTGAAAACTGAATGAATTATTCATCATTAAACTGTGGCAAATCAAACAATTTCCCATAGTGGTATACATACAGTCCCTGCCACAACTCCGTTTTTAAAGATACCGTTCGCTGTCTAGAAAATGCGAAGAGATCTGTAATGAACTCTATATCAGATGTTAAGACCAACACGATGAAAATAACACATCAGTTCTGATGGGACCACTGATTAATGCCATGTAAGTGGTTGATCGACAAGTCTGGTTGCTGCAATCAGGCCTCATTAACAGTATTTTGTACCTGTGAGTGCAGATCTGAGAAAAATGAGTTTGCAGAGAAAACAGATTGTAATAGACATTCATAAACAGGTTTTGAGGAAAAGTATTTGCCACAGCACAAAAAAGCAGCAACATTCTTTTCCACAAAAGAAAATTGCCGCTTTTTCGTGCTGTGATAAAGTTCTGTAATACCAACAGACTATAAAAGTACTTGCAAAAGTTCTAAGTGTGGCACTTCGTGCCTGCGAGTGTTGCCCATCGCTCACGCAGATTAATGAACTCTAGCTGCAATATGCAATTCTAGCTGATTATCATAATTTATTGGAAGTCAATAAAATTTCACATAACAGAAAATATCTGATAACTGTCTACCAACTTACCTTTTTTCTCATCTACCTACACAACCATCTAAATACTTACTAACTAGCCAATAAATTGCCTGCCAACTTACTAAATAACTTCTATCCAAAAAAGTATGAAGAATGAGACATTCCTGTGTAACTATCTGCATAACCAAGAAAAGGGAAACTTGGAAAAATCCTAAAAATTTTACACAACAAGCTAGAAAGCATAACATGGCATTTCTCAGTAACAACAAAAATGACCATTTGCAATTACTGCACTTCCTTATAAGTGCCACAGCATTTATAAAATCTCTAAAGTTCTTGGTGTAGTGTTCACTGGATGGAAGTACTTACAAGAAGGAAGTATTTTGTGCAGATTTAGTTTCAAGGTGCCTTAAACATATTCCACAAATTATGAATGCAAACTGTAGAGCAATGTGTTGTTTAAGAGGCCCTTATATGATCTAACCATTCTGTGTAAGAAGTGCATATTAGAGGGAACATCTAATGGAGTGCAGCAATAAGGAGGAAATTAAGTAGTTAGTTTTTTGGCTACAAGGGATAGTTTGGCCAATACCTGCTCCAACAGTGAATACTCTCTCAAAATCAGCAGCGATAGCCATCTGTTTGTACAGTTGAGGTGACTGAGCCAAGTATGCATTATCTAGAGCCAACAAAAATAAGTAAGTCATTGAAACAAATATGGAAAAAATTCACCACTTTTAGAAAATTAACATTACTTCCCTATAACCAACCAGGGAATGAACAAGTTTGTCAATTATGTAACAGCATAGTATTACTAAAAAATATTTACAGAGGGCTTTTGTTTTGGAGTTCCAAACTTCTTCTGGATTGTTCAATGAATAACATCAATTTAGATAGAAAATCAACTCCTAAAAATTCATGCAAACAGTAGAAAACTAGACCAATATTTTAAATACAAAATGACAAAGTGTAGAGTCCTCCTGTCTATTTGAGTTCATAAGAAAAATGTAAAAAGATTATTAAAGAGAGTAATGGAAGGAAAAATAAGAAAATTTGCTCACTCTTGAAGTATGAGACAGTAAATACATTTGCTCCACCTTCACTGGCAGCTAAAATAAATAAAGTATTTCAGGTGATAATGTCAATTAAGAACAGACTGAAACTATAACAATAATGAACTTCATGATAATAACATAATTAAGTATACAATAACAAAGCAGTATATAATTGGTGAGTCTGCAGTGCATTAAAAAAAGAAACCAACACCCCCCAACAACTTCCACATAACTTTCTACTTCCTGACTCAAAGCAACATAACTTTACTTTTCAACATAACTTTCTAGCTCATACCTGAAATAATTTTTGGTGTGTGAATTTCTACAAAGTTCTGGGTACCCAAATATTCTCTGAAGAGAAGGCATACTGCTCCTTGCAACTTGTACAGTGCTTGATTGGTTATGGTCTGTAAAAGGAACAACCAATCTCAATGGATAAATCAAAAAAATGCATGAAACTGATAAAATAGTGTATTATTTTGAAGAAAAACTGTGACATCTATTAGGCACTTGGCAACAATTTTCATTGTCTGAAGCAAATGTTTCCTTCCCTTCTCATGGCCGTCCCTACAGTGAGTGTTCAGTGCTTTATGCCACTCCTGAAAAGAGGCTTTATTAGAAAATTGATACACCATGCTACTTCAATGAGAAAACATTCTTTTTATCATTTCTAAATTAGTTGCAAATAAGGGAAATGAAAGAAAGGCATTAAAATTTTTGTCTGCTCTACTTGCTACTTCTGGACCTTTTCATTTTACAAGGGGAATCCTCCTTACTTTTGCAATCTACCTCATTGCTCCTTCCTAATTACACTTTGTTTATTTAGCTCCTACATACTCTGGAGTGGTCTGGTGACTTTGCAATAGCTAAAGCCCTTTACACATATATATATGATGTCACTTTAGTTGGCAAAACAAATTGGTTGTACCCCCACTTAAAACTTCCTTGGGATGGCTCTGAGCATACTATGAAAAAACACAATGTATCAGTTGCACTGTAAATTTCTGTGGCAGTTACAATGAAATAATTGAAAAAAATTTCACTCACTCTCAAGTCAATGATCCTGTTATCAAGTCTTGTGTCTTGGTTAACATGAGCTAATGCCTAAATAAAGCAGACTTCAAAATCAACCACAGAACATAAGTTTTAGTTTTGATGAAGTGTATATAGTATGTTAAACAAAAAGGGTAAAATACAAACTGAAACTTTCCATTAAAAAATTCAAGATACAGTACCATAGAAGTAGAAGTAGGGAAAGCTGAGCAAAGTATGCTCAGAAATGGTGGTAAAGAACTTAAAAGCAAATAAGACTAGCACTTGTGTACAAAAAGTTCCTATAAATTCTGTCCTTTAAATGACTACATATGCCAGAATGTCAAAATTAATTCACATAACATCTCTAAAGATTTTACTTACTTCATCAGTCTCTGGCCGTGATGCATCCTCTATCAATAATGGAAGTCTTGGGCTTGCAGCACTAACAACAAATATCTACAGAAAAAAAACAGCAAAAGCAATTATTTTTTAAGCAAGAAGTCAGTAGCTACATAGATATGACATAACATCTGTGCCCTGAATTGAAGAAAAGTTTGGCAATACAGCAACCCCATGATACATCAATCCAAAAAATATGACCAAAGGAAATAAAACAAAGATATTTTGGGGGTTAAAAAAAGGAAAATAAACACTGAGCAACAAACCAAATGTTGTCAAGCCCTCATAGCAAAGTGAAAACAGACAGCATCTCCTAGAGTAGCTCCAGTCAGATTACTTTCATGAACTCATCAAGTTAATCTACTAAGGCTGAAAACATCTGCAATTACTTAATATAAGAAAGACCTTCCCATACCTTGTCAACATGAATTTCCACATCGTCTTGTGAACAACTTTGAATCTTTGGATCAACTGCCTTGACAATACCTTCTACATCAATTATTGACTCTTTTGTGATGCTGAGTGTTAATTGAATAAAAAAATTTATTAATGAAATTTAATAATAACATAAGGCTTGGAGTACAGTGAAAGAAAAATTTTCTTTAATAATCCTACTGTGGTTAGCAGCAACAACTATCATCAAAAGCTAAACTAAGTTTCACTAAGTTTATACTGGAGTTTCACTCAGAATTCTCACAAAAACCAAAAATGGGTTCTCATCCATTCAATCAAGAAATGATCAAAATAAAACAATTACATGTGTCAACATATTTTCAGCTGTATTTCTGAACTTATTGTACTTCCCCTGCCCCATTCAAAAATACTTTTCCCAAAATATTGGAAATTCAAGCACTAATTGATTTAAAATTTTGGGTCTACATCATTGTAAAATGAATCTTATCCTAAATAACTTATGGAGCAGGCTTACTTTGTTGCAAATTTGACCATTGGCTTGCTGACTGTCTCACTGGCTGATACTATTGCTTGCACACTGTATTGCTTCTGCCTAACAACAATGAAGCATTGCTTTCCTAAACAAAAAAAAGAGTTTTCACAAAGTATTGTGATAGGTATAGTGCAAGAACAATGAGTAATACTATTCAATATAAGTTCAATATAGTTGCATGCAATTTAAGACCTGTATTGCAAAGTGCTATACTTAATTTTCTCAAGTTGTATTCCATGACAATATTCCTTCTTCTGGACCTGCGAGTAAGACAGATTCCCAGCCAAAATCAAATAAAAAACATGACAATCCCTGCAGAGTCCAAGTGTGCTGAAAAAAGATAACATTGACTTTACAAGGGGAACACCAACTGGGTACTTACCAGCCCCTCTGCTTGTATGAAGCCTTCCCCTAACAAGCACCCTTTGTTCAACTTTATCTTTGTTTATGTCATTCACTCTTAACCACACACGATCTGAAACAATATACAAAATAGACAAATGAAACAAACCTATCACTCAATGAATGTAGGCTTCTAGTGGTCAATTGAAATGTGACAGTACTGTGCACCACATAGAGAATAAGCAACAGAAAGTATGGTGGGTTAAAAGGCCTATAAAATATTTCAATAAATAGCTTGTATAAAACACAATTTACAACAAAGTTTGTAAATTTCTGAAATGGAGTGGGAGCTGGCATTCAGCAAAATGTATTTTGGAACAAAAGCAAAAGAAAACTATGCAAAACAGATGTAAAATCCCAAATTTTTTAGAATATATTTTATACCTGTTTTTGATTGTGATTGAATCAATGGAGCATCACCATATCTGTCTTTGGCAAAATCCTATGGAAAAATTACTTAATATAATAAAGCTATGTGGCAAGCAAACAGGTGGCTGGATATCTTGTCCAAGTGGAGCTCTGTTATTATCCTTATCTTGGAGGATGCAAGAACATATAAAGGAAATAAATATCTAACAGCAAGAGTTTTAAAGAAACCTGTCTTCAACAACTGATATTTTAATCCTTTTTTTCTCAATTTTAACTCAATTTCCCCCACTTCCTTGGGGCTTGGATGGTGCCTCTAAGAGGACTTAAGTTCTGGCACTAGTATTTAAGACTGGGTGCTCTTCCTGACATCACCAATAGCCTGCAATGCACCTTGAATCCAGTACCACGTTGGTCTGAGTTAAGTGCATTACCACTAGGCCACAGCTACTCAACTGATATTTCAATTATTAGGTCAATAATCCTGCAAAGGGGTAAAACCTGCTAACCTTTTACACTTTGGGGGTATTTCCCCTCTATACTTCTCTTGCAACTAGATGCCTGTTGCAGAGTAGAAGAAGTTCCAACAAATACCCAAAGCTGGTAATAAGTGTTTGACAATATTCTATACCTTTCTGATATTAAATGCTCATTCATGCATGATCTTTCTGTCACTAAAGAATCTGTCCTATACAAGTTTTAGTAAAGGGAGACAAAATTTCTAATTCTCTTAAAACAAACTAAGAAGGAACTTTAAAAGCTTTCATCAACTTTCACAAAGTAAGATCCAATATCACTGCTATATTATAAAATATTCCCTCCTGAGATCTTCCTACAACCTTTAAAATGTTCTAGGAAATAGCCAGCCTGTCTAACTGGGGTCAGGTAAGCAAAATAAACTCACATCAGCTGCCACCTGAGCCTCCTCTGCAGCCTGTAAGGAAATATATACACAACATTAATAGCTGCTAAATCAATACTTGAGATCAATTCTATGTAGTATGATCCAAGCATTGTGTATTTTCAATAAGATATGGTAATTGTTATCAAAATATAACAAAAATACAGATTGAACAAAAACTGACATAGACTTTCAAAGTAATATATCAAAAAAAGCCAGTTATTGTAAAATCATTACACTAAATTCATCTATCATAATTGATTTGGCTTCCATATTTCAGTAAAATATCTATTTTATTTTCAATATCATGTCTGATTTACTCATTTAGATAAAAATAAAATTTTCTCTCATAAAATTACAAAATATAAGCATGCTTAATGCTCAATAATCAGGTTATCAAATTTATTATTCTAGAGTGGATCCACACAAAGCATTAACTTCCACATGATAAACAGAAAGTTGCACTAGAATGAAAGCATATTCCTTTCAGCAGAGCAATATTCAAGTATCACCTGGCAATCACTAAATCACTTTGGATCATGAAAGAAAAGCAAAATTCAGCAATCAAAGCTCAAAACTGTGTTAAAAACATATAAACCTGCTTTGCTTCCCTTTGTGCCTTTGCCTCAGCTTTCTTCTTCTCCTTCTCCAGCTTTTTCATAGCATTTTTTGAAAGAGGCTCTCTAAAGTCATTATTAAAAACAGGTATTCAATATCTTTACTTGCTACTAATGTTTTCTATAAATAAAGCATCTTAGGAAATATCCAACTGGCCTTTGAGCTGTGCAGAAACTATAGCACTGGCAAAGGGATTCAAAAATGAAAGTTCAAGCCCATAAACATCAAGCACTGAATATTCTCATTCATAAGAAGGCCTGTATTTTCAATTCTATCCATCAGCTTCAAGTCCAGAAAAAAAAATTCGAAGATACAGTAATCATATAAATATGAAATCAAAAAAATGATTTTGAATAAATCAATACTCCTAACTTCTGCATCAAAAGGGAAGTCAGATTTAATGACAATGACGTGTTTCGCAAGCCGAATTTCGCGATGAATGAACTAAACATGAATGCTATTGTGTAATACATAGGGTGCCTTTCAAGGTTCCTCATCATTTTCTACACTGGGTGATGCTAATAAACTGCATGCCTTTTAAAAATAAAAAAGTATGCTCCATGCATGCCATGTGATCATGCATGACGAGTTCAAGTGTAAAGCATCACGTTAGAATCATTGCGTTAGTAATAACCTAACAGAAATTACCCTTTCTCATCAGTTGCAACGGGGTTCTCTTCCTTTGAGGACATTGCTAACAACTGCTGATAAATTATGTCTTTTCGATGCCCTGTAACACTCTGTCTGCTCAAAAATGTTTGATATTGATGAGAGCAACTTGCAGCTCTGGCAATCAGCGGAAAACTGCAATCTGCTGTCTCCCTACTTACACGCAAGCAGCCTATGAATATTCTAGGCTGTCTGGCACAAATATTCCTACTCAATTTTGCGCACAAACTTTCAAAATGCTGCCGTAAAATCTTCATGCAGTTTACCACTTGATTTATCACTCCAATTCACACGGTAGGCCCTAGCCTCGTTGTGAATTGCTCCATGCTCATTCCTATTAACTCTATGCTCATTTCACAGCCGGGAAAATTAATTGGGGGACTTCTGGGTGCCTCGCCCTATACTAACCGCGCCCTATACTGACCACGTCCCTTAGCTTCCAACCCATGTCACTGCAAGGAAGTGTCAATCTTACCATTTCGGTACAACGTTGAGCAGTAAGAGATGTGACGAAAGTGTGATAAAGAGCAATGGCATAAAAGTGTATCACTTTACACCAAAACATTTTTTCATCGAACTTTGAAAAATTAGAAAAGCGATCCTGGAGAAGACTGGAGGCTGGATGTTTTTAACGTGCAGTTCCACACAAAATGTGCAGTCCTAGAAAGATTAGTGCAGTTCTAATGAAAAAACTGTCCAATTCAAAAAAGTTTGTTATTTAGTTGTAAACTGGGAAAAATAATGTTTACAAAACCAAACAAACAAACAAGCAAAACTGCTGCTTTGTACGCCGGTCATCTGTCGTTGTCGAGCCCAGAGTAGAAAACAAAGATGTACACACTCAGTTATCGTAACTTCTTTTCCTGATCTTTCATCTTAAATAACTAGCTACTTTTCTCGGCCATGGTTCGGCGAGGTGACTTTACGTCCCTGCCATTGAACCTGAAGAACTCTCTCTTTCTTTCCTTCTTCTCCCCCTCTCTCTCTAAGCCACACAGTTTTATAGCTCTATAGCAACAATAGGCGTATTACACAATCGCGACTAATTAAAGATGCTTAATTGAGTTTGCACTAATTACCAACATTGATGCCCTTTAACAAAAGTAATGACTTGGTCCTTTATGCCATACGATGAATAATGATCAATTTACATACGCGTCTACATTACCAGTTAACTACCGTGATTCTTTTGGCTAATTACTCCTGGAGCCTCCTACGTAACTAATAAATAATATAACACATTAGGCACTCCTCAACAACGTACCTCTAGCGATGACAGTCCTAACACAACAACAAAATGCTACGTCTTAATGTAAAGATATAAGTACTTTTTCAAGCTAATAATACCAAAGCTAATCGTCCGACGATAGCTAAGTCTAAATACAATCATAAATCCCATATACGAAAATCCAAATCTCAAAATAGCAGTATTTCATATGATATCTAACTACTAGTTGACGTTACTATGACAATGTTAGATACTTCCATACACATTCACAACTGATTCTCTTACACTTTCAAATTACCAGTATTACATAGTGGTGCAGGGGTGTCAGAATGTAACTAGCGGTAAAAATGGTAGACTTAATTGTGAAATGATAGGCAAAACACAACCAAGAATTGAATTGTTAGAGGTAGTAAAATATATCTACCCATTTTTGCAAAAATTAGGGAGTTCAATCCTATCTGCAACCAGAATTTAATTCTTCAAAACAGCATCACTGGATTTTATGTGCAGTTCTAAATTTTTTCTAAAAAAACCCGAACTGGAGGAACATGCCCCCCAGTCACCCGTGGTACCTCAACCAGAATGAATCAAGGGCAGTTGCTCCTAAACCGAACCGTTTTAAAATCATTTATAAATTTTTTGTTACCCACATGTTGAGACATGAAAATCTTGTGATTACGCAATCAACTTATTGTCAGCAAAAGGACATTGAAAGTTGCTAAGAACTTGGTTTTGATAGGAAAAATATTAAACTGCATACGCTTAAAAATTTTAAGAAAATTCCCAAACTTCCAAAAAGACAGTTCACAAATTTGAACTCAGGCCTGAGCAGTAGGGGTTAATTGCCTCAATAAAAATCAAAGCACATATGGGTCACTAATACTTCATATGGGTCACTAGCCCCATACTGGTAAGCATTGACCTAGAGAGAAGCAAAGATACAGCTTTACATGCTTTTCCTCAGGACGCAGGAGGGGAGGGAGTTAGTGCCCCTCCTACCTTCTATATGGGGAGAATGAGGCAAAAATTCCCTTCCAAAATGCAACATATTTCTTAGTAAGAGTTAATATGATGCACAAAAGCTTATGCCAAGAATTAAGGCATTCTTTGATTGGAACGAAAACTACTTATATAACTGTCAAAATGTACCACCAGTAAAGGGATAAGATAAAAGTTCCCCAAGGATGTACCTAGGCAACCAATTTTTCCGAGGGTCTCGCATTATTCTAAATTGATACATGCAAAGCAGCTTAACACCTCCGCGATATTGGCATAGGCAGTCTCATTGAAATACAAGTTCATTTATTTATGACAAAGTGGTTTACAAGAAAGTAATACTCGACTGCTCAAGAAGTTAAGACAGTTTAGCACTGGATTTTTCAGACCTAAGAAAGTTTATTGGTGAATATGCACTTCAAATTCGATTTATCTGTGTACAAAATGTCATGTATGTGAAGCTGGCTATCCTCTAGCAGTTTAACTTTTGTTGTTTACTAAGACTTATCATCATTTCAGAGACATGGAATATTTAATTTCCTCTAGTATGCTTGTGCAAAACATTGGAACCTCATAAATGTTTGCTAAGAAAGTGTTTAGAAAGTGTTGATAAAATAAAAAACGTGTAGGAATGGAAGATGATTTCATTCATCAAAGCTAATCAAAGATATACATGGCGAAAATCAAAGTGCTTAGGTAATGGGATGGGTTGGTAACTTCTACCAAGAACATTCCGTTTGTCTTACATTGAAATGAAAGTGCAAAATTAAAACAAGAGAGCTCAGCTCTTTCAACGATTAATAGCTAAGATTGCGCAAATGAAAAAAGCAGTCACTTCAAATCATTTCATTTTACACTGTAAATCGTTTGGATCAATCACAATATAAAGAGAGATAGGCCAATCAATTGAAGATGACATTTTTACATTAGTTTCTGTCCATATTGAAGACACATCATGATCGTATTTTAAATGTATTTAGAATGTTGTTTTTTGGTCTCATCGTTGAAGATTGCCTCTTGTTTGAGCGGCTGTTCCAGCGTCACTGACTTTCATGCAAAGCTTCTTAAAACTCATATATTGGAACAAAAAGTACAGAAGTGGATTGAAAATTACGTGAAATATATACATATATGATGCAGCGTGTTTAAATGTATCATCTTGTTTGAAATAAACCTGCGCAATTGTGAATGGCGAAGTAGAGAGCAAGAAGACGACTGTAATTGTGGTTGAATAAATGATAATTCGACGATGCTTGTCCCACGATTGATTTGCTACAGAACGATTTTTATATTTGAGCAATTGATAATTTAACATGAAGTAACTGACAAAAATGACTACTCCTGCTAGCAGTGGAATGTTGAAATAAACATTCATGTAAAGACCATTGTTTCCAATGAAAATCGGTAATATCAACAGGATAGAAATCAGCCACATGATGCAGGTTGCAATGATGCAGCAACGTCTTGTTATTATAGAAGAGAATTTGTGTGGGTACAAAACAGCAACCAGCCTTTGAAAAGCAATAAAGCCCAACTGGAAAGCAGACGTCAGGCATGATGTGAAATAAATATATGCTATAATGTGAAGATAGAGCACTGGCTGGAAAAGTTTGAATATATGTACTATTGAAGGGATGAGAGAAGTAAGGAAATCCGCAACTGCTAGGCTTAACAGTGATATGTCAAAGGGTACCTTTATTCTCTTTTGATACAATAGTAGACCAATTTGACTGCCGTTTAAGATTACACCAAACACGTATATGAAAAGCATCCTATGCAATTTGAAATGAAATTTGATGGCCTCTGAGTTCGTATGCTTTACTTTGGCATGTAACTTCTAAGATTCTGGTCTTTTATAGTTTTTTATTGGCCCCAAAATAACGGTTACAAGTCTCAATCGCTCTTTCAAACAACCACAAATCTCTTTTTCATTAAAGCAGAATGTCCAATGCTTCCAACTAGACATACATAAGCATACTGCACCAATTCTTGGCTGAACCGATATCTCGTTGTAACAACGCTATTTTGCTCAGCTAAAATTATCTTGCAGCTATCACCTATTATCGTTTAAGCAGCAACGATTTTATGTACTAACAATCCAATTTTGAAGTGCGTGTACATATTTGTATATATTTACATATTTAAAGACTTGAAAGCTCTTTTTTATAATTTGTTATGGAAATAGCATTATAGCCAATATTGAAATCGAAGGCAGTTTTAGTGGAAGATGAATGTCGTTGTTTGGAAAGAAACAGGCTGCCTCAGTAATATCCACGATTTCTCTACGTAATGTTGACTCTGTAGATTAGAGATTTTAGCTAGAAGACAGCTAAAATCCATAAATGCAAGAGTAATTTATTGAGTGGGTGCTTGATTGGTTTCTGTTTAGCTAATTTAAGAGTAATTTGCGAAATTTATCTCTGAGCATATAGCGTGATGAGCAAAAGCTATAAATCCATTCAAAGTGTAATTTTATGTATGGCATCTCGTTTTGGCTCTCTTATAGCTTTTTGAATTTCTCATTATTTATTCATTGCAAATATGAACCAAATTTGGGCTTTTCTGACTAACCTATTCAAAAGCAGACATGTTTTGAACTGTGTTGGATGGTTGTTAAATCAAAGAAAACCAAGGCTACTTTAACGTTGGCACGAAAGTTGACTAAAGAAAACAAAACAGTGTTTAAAAGTCAAAGATATTATGTGCTCTAAATACAAAAATGAGCGAGGTAGCCTAGTGGTTAGAGCGCATGCCTCCCATGCGGAAGGTCTACGGCTCGAGCCCGACTCGATGCCCTGACTGAATGCTCACTCATTGTTCACCTAGCAGCAAATGGGTACCCGGTGGCAGCACTGGGGAAATAAAGGCGGCAAGGAACTGGCCACTCTACCTCACATGCCGATGGCTCAGGATAAGTGTTCTCTCTAACAGGCACTCTCCTACGTACGAAAGTATACGGGACTACCTTTTTTTCTAAATACAAATATAGAGCCCAGATAAGGGATGATAGAGTTGAATAGAGGGACGGCGCTACAGGTTGGCTTGAGAGTCAGTCTCTATACACTGTCGGTACCTCATAACATCCATGAACTATTTTAAGGTTTCTTAGCCAATACGATAGGTCAAAAAAAGTCAAAGTCCTTCCTGCGTCCAATAGCGCATAGGGCGGCGCCTGTCTCTGTTTCTATGGCCCTAGGCCACGCGTCTGCGAATGCAGTGAGGGCTACAGCGGGGGGCTGGTCCACTGGTAGCTCCGCGTGTTTAACTTCCCCACTCCTTTCTCATTTTTCGAGCGCCAGAAGAGAAACGCAGCGAGTACCATTTTTAAAGTCTTGGTATGAGGATGCTGTCATACGATAGGTGCTGTCTATTAATTTTCTTTGACTACGCTCAGCACTTTGGAAGCACAAATCCCCCATCATTTTTCTCTGGTGCCACCACTGGTTCAATAGCTACAGAGCCGTCGTGAAATGTTAGAATGAATTTTCATGCTTAATTTAATCTATGTAAGTGCTGCATTGAAGACTTACAGTTTTCTTGTAACATCTTCAAAAAGCATGAACTTCTATTATGCAGTAGAACTTGAATTTCTAAATATATGCTGAAGCACTGACTATTGCATTCTGAAAATTGTTCATTGGTTATAAAGCATAAAGAGTTTATTATACTATCTTTTTAATATGAACAATTTTATAAGAACACGAGCCTTAAATTTGGTGGCAAATTAACAACAAATTAAGAACAAGGCTGAGCCTAAAGCTTCGTCGTAAAATGTATTTTTGGCAAACGATTCAGGCGCCTTCCACTAACAAATGAACATGAAATGTCCTTTCCTTGTTAGCCTGAGTAGAAATGACAGTCTTAACACATTTTTCATTGATTTTCGCAAATTATTAGCTCCTAGCTAAACTAAATACTGTGCTAGCATTGCCTATTCATAATTGTTCATAAAATTATTCAACATTAATATGCAAGAGAGATCATCTTGGTTGTAACATTTAGCTCTCAAACAAAACATTCAATGATGTCTTGCATTTTGTCTTTCTATGTATTGCTAAATGGCCTACGGGCTACTAATTTAAGAACAAGTAAAGAACAATTCAGCACCAAGATTTGGGAAAAACTAAGAACAGCCTTATTGACACCACCTTCTTTCTATTAAACTTTATAAATTGATCATGATCAGAACGCGCAGAAGATTAAATTACCTATTAAAACAATTCACCAGCATGAACCACCTTCTCTTAGCACTCTTTTTCTATTGAAAAGCTGCCGAAATGCATAATCCTTTCTATTAGCACCCTCTTTTTATTGAAAACTAGCCGACATGAACACCCCCTTCTATTCGCACCCCATTCTATTAAAAATTGGCCGATATGAACGCCCCCTTCCAATGCCCCCTTCTATTAAAGACACTAGAGTATGCCATGGAATAGCGCTGAACTTTTGAACTTTCAAATGTTAATATAACTAAAAGATAGAATAAGAATAAGTTACATCCGATGTAACTTATCATTATTCTATCTTTTAGCTATATTAATTGTCCTTTATTATTTTCTAATTATTTGACACGTGCAGTGCAAGCTAGCCCAAGGTAAACTACCAACATCTGTGTGGTGTATTATTGTATACAATAAGTATATTTACAAGAAAGCTAAAAAGCCTATCTATCTCACTGAAATGGGAAGCATTTATATCATATAACCACGGATATATCTACATCAAAATCTGCTTTTCACGAAATGACTATATAGATTAAT
>OLMO02000257.1:21797393-21811110 GCA_900291935.2 Cassiopea xamachana | reverse complement strand
TATATATATATATATATATATATATATATATATATATATATATATATATATATATATATATACCCTGTGTTTGTACTTAAATTGATACACGTCCTCGGAACTTCTGAATTTCATGCTTGCGTACTCTTCAGTTAAATCGCAAAGATTTATCTGATGATGCGAAGCATGTAGCCCTGAGCTGTACAGTGCGCGTCTCATCTTTAACTGTTGTTAATATATCCATGCTCTGTACTTAAATGCACAATTTTTTCAAGTAAGAAAACGTACTCGTAACATGTCCCTAAATATGCTTATACCGTAATTCTTTGATTATAAGCCGTTCTTGCTTATAAGTCACCCTTGATTATCAAAAAGTCAAAGTCCTTTCCCACGCGCAATGGCGCATAGGGCGGCACCTATCTCCGTTTCTATAGCCCTAGGCCACGCGTCTGTGAATACAGTGAAAGCTACGGCGGGGGCTGGTCCACTGGTAGCTCCGCGAATTTAACTTTCCCACTCCATTCTCATATGTCGAGCGCCAGACGAGAAGGCAGTGAGTACCATATTTAAAGTCTTTGGTATGACTCGGCCGGGCTCGATTCCATGACCTACCGGTTGTGAGGCAGACGCTCTACCACTGGGCCATCACTCCGGTGTCCTTGACTATCAGCCGCATCAAATGACACTCAGAAAAATAATCAGCTTTTGATTATAAGCAGCACCTACATAACTCGTAGCTGAATATATAGGTATTGAATTTTAAAAATAAACAGAAATAAAGAAACACAGTATACAGCACTTTAACTATTATAATTTGCAACAAGATGTTTTAACTAAAAATGTAAGCCGCGGCTTGTAACTAAAGAAATACAGCATATTTATGTAAACCTATGTTTGCCACTAATCTTTGGTACCTAATAGTAGGGCCCCCCCCGAATGCATATTCTTTTAATGTTACCGCCCATATCCATTCATTAAACACCCACAACTAATCAATTTTTAAAAAAGCCCAACCCTCAGTGTTGATATCTTGAAGATTTCAAAGTTCTAAAAGAGATAAGTAAATAAAACACACTGTCTTTGTGAACGCAAATCAATATTAAGAACTAAGGAAATTATAACTAACTATTTACATTATACTCATACAATATTAAAAATAAATTGCAATAATTTTGAAATTTTGGGGTCCCCATACTGTCTGTTGAACATTAACTCCCCCAACTGTTAGCAACCCCAAATTTTTGTATTTTTAGCAAAAATACTAGCCCCCCTCATTGTTATACCTACTTCTATTAGGTATCAAGGAGTACAATAACATTTCGCTGTAAAACCTGTAGCGAGAAAAGACACATAGTCACCGAGTCCTAACGGCAGATGCTACTTACAATTTCTTTTTAATAACAGCAATGTAACCCAGGATAGACTAAATGTAAGCCTCACACTAGGTGTAAAGCAGAGAATTATGAATTATAGAATTATGAATTATACATTTCCTAGATCTTATCCTAGAAAACTTGTCAATGATATATCTTTTCTGTCACATAAATAGTTTTTTTGTGTGCTGTTCCTATCATGAATTGTACCAAGAACACCAGCTATATTCTTAGCATAAGAGTCAGTAGAAACAACCCGCGCAATTATTTAGCAATTATGCAGAATTTACTTTACAACAATGAAGCAGTAAAAAGTTGGATTCCATAATTAAACACCAAGAACGAAATTGAATTGACAGCACATTAAAAACAGCGTTAATCAACAATCACCTCCTCTTTTGATTGATATAACTGATGGCATACTTTTCGTTTGATTCTATCCTCAACAGCGACAGCATAATTACAGTGACATTGAGTATTTAATAAGACATCTTTTTAAACTTGACCTATAGCATTACCTTAACAAGGTGGGAAAAACATTGATAATATAAGTGTGTTTTGATTCAAATCAGTTGGAATTCACTCTTACGTTATCTTGCAACATTTCTTTATAGATCAGTTCAATTCGCAATTGTTAGTGCATGCGCAGTCGTTAATAGTCCGTAAATTGTGCCTAAGCAAATAGAAATGTATTGATGAAAATTGGTACATCCACATAGGGGAGTTTGTGATTACGATAACGTTTGTTGCTATCGGAAAAGATACGAATGCATGCTATAACATTCACAAAAAATACAGCTTCAAACTCGCTGCACTTGATTGTATTCTATTATCCCATTTACTAACCTGGGGATACATTCTCAGATCCACAACAGTGACACACATTAAAACACATTCGGCACCTGTTTCTCTTCAAAAGTTGAGAGAAAAAGTAAACAAAAGGGTTCAAAATCACTTGCAAAAAGAATAAATGTACAGCATAACTGGGGAAAGGCAACACGTATCTTATTGCATATATAGTGTATGGAAATGTGCATACCATGAAGATAGCAGTTATTGAAATAGAGTATAACAAGACTGATATATTTTGTGACTGTTGTCCTGTTTGTGCTTTTCGTGTCATCATCTTAATGTTGATGACAATATAGCAAACAACAACAACACTGGCTGAAACAAAGGGAGTATACAAGAGTATCCGATTGTAGATGTAGTATCCCATTTGTACTGGAACTGATGCAGCAACTGAACTCAACCACAACAGCAACACAGTTATGATACTTCGCTTCCTTGTTATCCAAATAGATATTTTAAGTGGATATAACACAGCAATCAATCTTTGAATTGCAATGAAGCACATGTGTGAAGCGGAAGACAAGCTTGATATGTAAGTGCAAGCCACGTAGACATGATCGCGCCACTTCGTCGTACTCTCAATGGATAGAAGATGAAGAACAGCAAGCAATAGTGTTAAAAAAGCCAGCATTAAATCTGAGACTGCAAGGCTGATAAGTGTAATGTCAAAAGGTAGCTTCGTTCTTCTTGCATGAACCAACGATGCAATCTCACAGGTGTTGAGGGCAATACCCAAAGTGTACATCGCATAACCTAGCAAATTTTCAGCTAATGGCATGCTTATCGAGCTACAATCTGTCTTGTCTTGACAAATCTAGATTAGAAATAATCATGATTTGCAAGTTTATTTGCTTTACATATTCATACAATACATGTGCATTACATATTCATACAAACACATACACACATGTGAAAGAATGACACTCAGAGCTGCACATAGCGCTTTTCAACTTTAACAGTTGCATTGATATACCAATGCTATATATTACCATCCACAATTTCTCCCAGGAAACTTACTCATGCTAAATCAGCAATAGCATCTATTTATTCATATACATTTATATTTCCCTAAAGCTCACCTTGGATAACTTCCTTGCACTTGTTCCTATCGATGAACAATGAGTTATTGCTTAGCATAAGTCAGTAGAAGCAGCTTGCGCAATTATTTAGCAAATTAAGCAGAATTGAATAATGAAGCGGCAAGTGAGTTGGATTGCATAATTAAACACCAAAAACGAAAAATTGGATTCACAGCACATTAAAAACAGCTTTAATTAAAAATCACCCCCTCTTTCGCTTGATTTAACAGGCTGTTTGTTTTTCGTTTGATGAAAGTCTCACTACCGACAATAATTACAATGACTGTGATCTCATACGCGAGTGTTTGACAAGACAGCTTATTCAAATTGCCTAGCAGTAGCTTTACAAGTGGGAACAGCACTTATGATAGAGAATTTTTTGATTCGAACAAGCTAAATTTCACTTCTGCTTTATGTTGTAATGTTTCTCACTTGTAGATCATTTCAGCTTGCAATAGTTAAACATGTTTTATCATTAACAGTCTGTAATTTCTTTGTGCAAATAGACAAATACTAATGTAGAATTATCCATCCATATGGAGAGTTTAGAACTAAATCAACGATATATCACTGGATTTGAGTAACATTGATTGCAATGCAGAGAAGTACAAACATCCACCATGCAACTTCAAACTTGTTGCATCTGATTGCACAAGTTACTTTCAATATTTCAATTCATTGCTCCAATCACAAAAAGCTTCTGTTTTTAAAAATTCTGCTTTTAAAATTCTCACTTGCTATTTTGACATTAAGCAGATGATAAGTTTCTCAATTTGAGGAAGCATTCTAAGATCCAAAACAGTGACACATACTGGAGCACATACTGCATTTGTTTCTCTTCAAAACTTGAAAGAAAAAGTAAACAATCGGGTTTAATATCACTTGAAGAAAAAACAAGCGTATAGCAAAAATTGGGAACGTCATCTTAAGAACAAGTACTGGTTGCTGTAAGGCATAAATGGTGTACGGAAACTTGCATATCATGTAAATGATGGTAACGCTGATGGAGTGAAGCATGATCAAAATGTTCTGTCCCTGCTGTCCTGTAACTGTTGCTATTTGCCTTCTCGCCATTTTGTAGTTGATGATGAAGTAGCAAACAATAATAACAACTGTTGAAACGAATGGACTGCAAATGATTATTCTTTGGTAGATGTAATATTCCATCGATACTGGGACTGAAGCAGCCATCGAAATTATCCACATCAAAATCACAGTTAGAATGGTTCTCTTCCTTGTTATCAAGGTAGTTGCTTCAAGTGGATACAACACGGCAATTAATCTTTGGAATGCGATGAACAATATGTGCAAAGCAGAGGATACGCTTGACGAATATAAGCAGAAGACAATAAAGCTACCAAAGCGACTGGATACAGCCATAGTGTTTGTTAGATAATAAAGAACAGTAATTATGGATATTACCAAAGCCAGAAAAGCATCTGTTATGGCAAGACTGATAAGTGTTATATTGAAAGGCACTTTCGTCTTGCCTGCATGAACCAATGATGCAATTTCACAAACATTAAGGGCAATACCCAAACCACAGATGATAAATGTTGAGATTGCGTTCAACAAGGACATATTTCTCAAAGGAAGAGCTGTTTCATTACAATCACATATGATGTAGTCTGAAATATGAAAAAAGGATGCTTTATACGAAATAATCTGCTGAGACGATTAGTAAAGCTTCACAGAATTGCTCTTACTGGGCACCTTGCTGTCTTTAAACGCATTTATGAGCGAGCTATAGCGATCTTTCAAATAGCTTTTCCATAAAGCATTCCAAGATATGCTTTGAAATTTCTTTATTAGAGTTAAAGTTAATGGAGTATAACTAGTATTGAATGGGTTGAATCCATAATTACCAGCTTGTTTGTTGCTGGAAAAAATTAGTAAACACAGCTGATGGCTCCAAACTAACAACACACCAAAGGTGATTTTGACTAAAAAACGCACTTTTCTTTTGATTTCATTGATTTCTCTTCTCAATATAATGCTCAGCGGCGGATGTTTTTTGGGAAAACCCAGCGAAGAAATTAATTCTGTTTGGTCACCTTGTCAACCAGCATAAATTTTAATAGTCTTGATTCAAAATTAATGGCCGACTATTCTAATTTCATATATATGAACAATCGATGGAGACAAGCATTTAATTAATAGTCTGCAAAACAACAATAATTATCAAGCAACTGTGGATGCAAATTATCAATAAATAATAATAATGTTTTGCTTAAACTTCTGATAATGATATAATTTTTAAGAATATAAATACAAATCTCGCTTTAATTAGGTAACTTGCATTTGACAGACTTGGTATTAAAGAAATGAAAAAAATATTAACACTATAAGAAAAAAATACAGTATAAGGAATGTAAATTTTAGTATAAAAGTTTTCTGCAAGCAGTTAGTATATTAGAAGGTCAGGGTTAGTCCAAGGCTTGTTAAGCATACAGAATATATAATAGGTTGATCGGATGATGATTGTAGATAGCTTTCGCACTATGAAATCTATGTGCTGCTTATCAAGTTCCAGTTCCTTGCACATGTCAATGAAAGGCTTGCATAATTTGCCGAAATTTCCTAGAACACTAAGGGATAGGTTTTTGAATTTGACACTATGAAAATTTATTGAGGAGGGGACCTCTCAGTAGTTAGGCTAACCGAGAGCCTTGTCATGTGGCCATGTTTAGTGCCAACGTTAAATAAAGTGATTATTTTCAAACATGTACAGCTTTAGTATACAAAAATTGTTGACTAAATAGAATGATGAAGTCATTATCCGAGAATGGCGTTGCTACCTCTAATTTCTTAATTTGCAGACACATCCCCAGATCCTCGGCAGTAGCATGAAATGCAACGTATCCTGCAACTGTTTCTCTTCCAAACTTGGGAGAAGAAGTAAACAACAGGATCCAAAATCACTTGTAAGTAGAATAAGAGAGAAACATAAGTTGGAAATGTCATCTTTTGCACAGGTACTTGCTGTTGTATTGCAAATATGGTGAATGGAAATGTGCATATTATGAATATTACTGTAATAGTAATGGCGTAAATTAAGACTGAAATATTTTGAGAGTGATGTCCTGCAACAGCTGGTGCCTTTCTTTTTACCATCTTGAAACTGATGATGAAATAGCAAGCAATGATGATAGCTGTAGAAATAAAAGGACCCCAAATGACAATCCGTTGGTAGGTGTAATTTGTCATTGGGCTTGAAGCGACAATCGAGATCATCCACATCAACAACAACGTTATAACGCTTCTCTTCTTTGTTATCCAAATAGATACTTTGAGTGGGTACAGTACAGCAATTAATCTTTGGATTGCAATGAAAAACACGTGTAAAGAGGAGGACAAACTTAATGAGAATAAGAAGAAGATAAAGATCTTTCCGTACAGCGTAGATGCAAGAACATTAGAAAATGCATGCATGAAAACAGTGAGAATGGCTATAAACAAAGCTAGCAGCAAATCTGAAATGGAAAGGCTAATAAGTGTTATATCGAAAGGTAGTTTGGTCTTTTTCGCATGAACCAACGATGCAATCTCACAGATGTTTAGGACAATGCCCAAACCACAGATCGCAAAACTCAAAACAGCATCAGCTAAAGACATGGTTCTCAAATTATGTTTCTCGTTCTTGTCATCAGCGGTGTAGCCTAAAAAAGCAACCAAAATGTGGATTTGAAAATAATTTTTGGAATTAGACATTTCAAATGTAAATACGTGGTGTGTGTAATACCCGTACTGGGGTAGGGGGATTATTTCACCCCAATAATTTATTGAGGTTGTATATCATTGGATGAACAATGCGATGCAACTAAGTTGAGGGATATTTCTTTTTTCTTTTTTTCTTTTCAACATGAAAATCAAGTAGATTTTATTTCGCAAAAAGAGTTTTTCGATAGTTTAGAGGGCACTATCCCAAAACAGACCTGTCAACCTAAAGCTTACAAAGCTGGTAGAGCTCAGATTTTTCCTACAGAAAAGCAGGGAGGTTTAGTCAAAAACAGGGGGTCACAGGAATTTGCAAGGGGGAATAAATATACCTGATTTAATGTTGTGCTCGACAAATACTTTATGACAAAAATGATCTTGAGAATTCTTTTCATAATAACGTTTATTATATTGAAGGACAAGGGCCACGACGAAAATCATAGTCAACTAAAATATTCCATTTTTTCCATCACATCTATAATCGACACTACCAAATATTACTGCAAATCCTTTATGACAAATCCTTTACGAATCTATTTATTGAGAGGTTTCGGGGCAAAACTCGTTCAGGGGGACTAATAAAGTCTATAAGAACATAAACCCTAAATTTGGGATGTGTATGTTTCTTTTAGTAAGTACTGTCGCGGAAAGGCGGTAGGGCCTATAACAAAGCACCGACAAAGGAAAAACTGAGAAAATGGAGGAAGTTTAAGTAGAAACGGAGACAAGATCAAGTTTTTTGAAGTTATATTTGAAAGATGACAAATTGTAGGTGTGCGGTGTGCCTCAGACCCAGGACCACGTTGTTCTGATTCGAGTGGATTACCGCTAGGCCACGGCTGCTCAGGGACTACCTCATCGACGTAGAACATTAAACCTATTGCATAACATAGCAGTCAAAGCCGGGAGTCTCGCAGCCAGCTGGTGAGTGTACAGGTCTGCCAAAACGTTTTCTGATGGAAGTTCCCTCAGATTCCTTAATTTTCAGCATAATAAGTATGAGAGGGCTACCTTTCACGTTTCTTTTAACCATTAGTAAATATGTGCAACATACATGGGTTTCAAACTCTAATTAGAAATTCTACTCCTCTGCCCCCTCCCCAATCCAGTTCAGTTTTCTAAAGGTTTGCTGTGTGTACGTGTCAATACAATGCATAGTGATACAATGTCAATACTGACGTAATAGTGCTGAATGAAAATAAGCAAAGCGTTAACAAATAGTAGAAGTACAACTTAATGATAATGCATGTATCTGTTATTCAGAGTTCCGTGCTGTGGTACACTCATCAGACAGACTAATTGAATATTCACTAACTAGGCTATACATACGTATGTATTTAGTATACTACACAACTATATGTATATATATATATATGTGTGTATATATATAATATATGTATATATATAATATATATATATATATATATATATATATATATATATATATATATATATATATATATATATATATATATATAATGTAATATAACATAATATAATATATTTAGTTAATGCTAAATTACAAGTTACTTTGAAAATGAGTAAAAAATGCGCAGTGTTTCTCAGTTCAAAGGCTATTCCAAACCTCAGAATCTCTTTGCAAAACGCTTTTATGTTCACCTGATGATGTTCTCATAGACCATGGGTGTCAAACTCTGGCCCGCGGGCCAAATTTGGCGCGCCGTGTAATTTCATTTGGCCCTTGAGGCAATATCAAATTAACATTAGAGCTGGCCCGCCGGTATTATTAAGCGGTGGAGCTGCTTTAACGCCGCATTCACCGCTAATACTATAAATCCCATAATGCTCTGCTGTTGTTTTGGCGCACCCGCAACGCCCTCTCCTTTGTGTCAGTAACGATCCGTGTTCTTGCTCAAAGTTTCGACTGAAAGCCGACCGGCTCACCCCGTCTTCCGTGCCTCTCTCCCAGACGTGCTGCGGTCTCATATTACAACAGTTCTACTGTGATACCCCCAAAAATGGCGAAAAGGAAGGGAGAAAACAGAACTTTTTTTTTAAAACAGAATAGAACTTAATTTTGCACTACTGAACGTTGCTTTGCACTTTCTTTTGCTACTTTAAAGCTTGAACGTTTGATTGATTTTGTTATTGTTATTTTATTTTCAAATTTATTATTAGCCTGTGAAAGAGTTTATATTAAAATACCTCAGATTTTTACCTCGACTTTGTCAAGTTATATAAGTCTTGCTTGTTCAGTATTCATTGCAAAATTGATTTGGGTACCTATTAAAAGGATACTTCATTCAACCTTGGCCCGCGGCTTCAGTTCAGTTTTAAATTTTGGCCCACTCTAAATTTGAGCTTGACACCCCTGTCATAGACAGCCTTAAACAAGTCGCGGTATTGTCAAGGCTGAACTTGGCAAATGGTGAGCAGTTTTCTTGTATGTTGCGCAAAATGTTTTGTTTTGCATTTTATGCAAATTTTGAGTACTTTGTTAACATGTTGCACGGAACAGCAGCAACACACATGGACCTTGACAATATCAGTATAACGTTGTGTTCTAAGCTTCTTGGGAAGACAGTTTCTTATAAGTACGGTATGCATATGTAGTGTGTTTATAAGTATGTATTAATGAGAGTACACTGGCTACACTCTAAACAACATGCGCAAGGCCTAACTATAATTACGCAGACCTGTGCATTCACGTCTGTGATCCAACATTGCAAGAAAATTCTAAAATGAACAGTTTTTGATCACGTTCATTTGAAACAGTCAGTTGATTGTAATGCAAGATGTAAATTTCCTCTTGGATACCTCTAGTAACTTACAGGTTCAACGACAATAGTCTGACATTGCATCGTTTTGAAAGGCAATTTGATTTTCAAGTTATTGTCAATAAGTGAGCGACTGTATGCTACATAAGTCAGTGAAGCTTTACTTTATCTACTTTGAATAGACGTAAAAATGCTGTCAGATGTAAACACTACAACGATAATCCATTTTGCTTGAGCAAGCTATCCAACATGAAAAGTCCAATGTTGTATACTGTGGTTGAGAGATGGCGTGTGGACAATGACATAGCTTGCTGAAGGCTTTACATACCTATCTCTAGATAATTGGGATTGCTTGAGCATAGTCAATAGACTTATTCTACTGGCTATGGTTTGAGAGAGGAAAAATCTCTCGAGCGGCAAGAGGGCAAGAATACTACTTGCTATAAGAGTTTAGCACTTGAAAATTGAATGTTCTGAAGGTGGATTGAAGATAATCAAGCAAATTCCCTTTCTAAACTATCAGGAAATATTTGGAGGAATTGTTGAAGGATTCTTGATGATAGAAATTTTAATTAAAATTTAACGATTCTCCAGAATGTTGTGTTTGTGCATGTGAATAAATTTATGCATAAATTTATTTATCCTGGATGCAAGCAGTGATGGAAGATCGAATCAAAGTTGTGAAAATTGTGTATACTTGCCTTACATGAAAGGTCCTCAGAAGAACGGCAAAGTGCAGCTCGATGAGCAGTCATATGAAGCTAGATTAGGTATACACTGAAAGCGCAAATTGCACGGATATGAATCTGTTATCAAAAGTCAGCATGCGATTGGAGTCTATAGATAAACAAGGCTAATGATTCTATAGAAAAAGCAGATCAAAGCTGATTTCAATTAAAACAATCTCTTTTTGAAGGCTTCATTGATTGCTTTCATCAACATAATTTGGGTTTCAGAACTGGCGTCTGTTGTTTGGGAAGCTAAGCAGAGAAATTTTTTCATATAGCTTGTCTAACATGTCTTCTTCCTCCGTTATGATAAGCACTATTTGGTGATTATCACAACAGTGGAAGAGAACAAGTTATACACCATATGATCATATCTCTCTGCTTGTTTCCCAAATAGCAGACATGTAAAGACATATAAGTTTAAAAATGTAAACAGGAAGCAATAACTTCAATCAGCAACATCCATTTATTATATATACATTCAATGTTTTATAGTAGTAATAGTAGTTACTATTAGTATAACAGTAGTCTTATAGCTTTTTCCTGATATACTTTTCTGTATCATTAGGGTGTCCCTTGTCGTTCACTTTGAAACGAATTTCTCAATTTGCAGATGCATTCCCAGATCCGCAGCATTGAATCACACTCCTGCATTTGATTTTCTTCCAAATTTGGGAGAAAAAGTAAAGAATAGGATCCAAGACCACTTGGACATAGAATAAGAGGAGGACGTAGCTTGGGGGCCTCATTCTAAGCAATGATACTGGCTCTTGTATTGCGTATATAGTGAATGGAAGTGTACATATCATGAATATTGCAGTAATAGACATAGAGTATGCTAAGACTGAAATATTATGTGCTCGCTGCCCTCCTGCTGTTGGTGCTTTTCGTGTCATCATCTTAAAGCTAATGATGAAATAACAAATAATTACGATTATTATTGAAAAGAAAGGTGAGCAAATGAATATACGCTGGTAAATGTAGAAATCCATGGATGCTGGAACTGATACGACTGCTGACGTCAACCACAACAACAACACAGTTACGATACTTCGTTTTCTTGTTATCCAAATAGATATTTTGAGCGGATGTACAACAGCAACCAGTCTTTGGAAAGCAATGAACAAAATATGCAGAGCGGAAGAGAAACTTGAAGACTGAATACAGAATGTAATGACCTTTGAGTACCAGTCCGATGCAGCTAAGTGCGGTATCACGCTAATGCTTATACCAAGCACGAGTGATGTTATGGCTAGCAGTAAATCGGACACTGCAAGGCTGATAAGGGTTATATCGAAGGGTAATTTTGTCTTTTTAGCATGAACCAACGATGCAATCTCACAGAAGTTGAAGACAATGCCCAAACCACATATTGAGAGTGAAAACATGTAAAACATGATCCTCAACTGCAGTCTTCTTCGTCATTAAATCCAATGGTGTATTTTGGAATCGAAAACGTAGCATTCCATATCTATAAATGTAGATAGTCAAACAGATTTAATGTACATCTATGGCATGCAGGCATTACTAAAAAGAATCGCATCAATTGTTCTGCACTGCAGTAGTTGCGAAACAAAAGAGTCTTTGTCCTCCAAATTCGAGAAAACTCATTATATAGTCGTGGTTGTTTGAAATACAATTGTAAGAGACAAGATAACATATTGAAGAAGCAAAATCAATAGACATCAGTCACATGATTGGAGATTTCTTCTAGAAACGCAGCATATGGCAGTTAATTGCCTTCAAAGTACAGCAAATATTAACTAGAAAAACTCTTCTTTTTTTAAATCATTGATTGCTTTCATCAACGTACCAACTAAGTTTGGTATGCGTTTCTTCTAATTCACATCTGAGAGCAATGCTTTTGGAGAGCCACTAACGGGTATGCCCCAGCAAAAGCGGTAATATATATATATAAATAATAATAATAATAATAAGGTGCACAAATCACTGAAATAGTATTCTGAATGCCGAGTAATTTGTTATTAATGTTGATAGTTCTCTTTCAAGATGAAGATTTGATCGCACTAAGGTCATATCCTCTATTGTTTCTAAGGCATTTGACCATTTAAAACATGTTAGAAACTGTCTTCCCAAGAAGCTTTGAACACAACGTTATACTGATATTGTCAAGGTCCATGTGTGTTGCTGCTGTTTCGTGCAACATGTTAACAAAATACTCAAAATTTGCATAAAATGCAAAACAAAACATTTGCGCAACATACTAGAAAACTGCTCACCATTTGCCAAGTTAAGCCTTGACAGTACCGCGACTTGTTTAAGGCTGTCTATGAGAAAATCATCAGGTGAACATAAAAGCTTTTCGCAAAGAGATTTTGGGGTTTGGAATAGCCTTTGAACTGAGAAACACTGCGCATTTTTTACTCATTTTCAAAGTAACTTGTAATTTAGCATTAACTAAATATATTACATTATGTTATATTATATTATATATATATATATATATATATATATATATATATATATATATATATATATATATATATATATATATATATGCGCGGGTGTTTGTGTGTCTGTAGGGCTATCTTGTATGGTGTGGTGTACTAAGTTTGCCTATTCTGCATTGTAATTATAATTAATTTTTTGCATTATATGTATGTGCTTGTAAATACGTAAATCAAGGTCCCTTGTAAGTCATAAATATTACTGGTCAACCCTTTTAAAATATGTAAAAATAAAATGATATAGAATCGCAACTGTATTCTGATTGCACAAAACAAACCTTGCTTAAGTAAACCCACAAGGCAGGTACTTTGATTAGCATACGTTTTCTTTTAGGAGCTATTTTCCTATCATGAAAGGCCAGCTATACCGCTTTTGAGCCCCTCTTCCCTTTGTAACGCTACATAGCATACCACAGGCGTCAAATCTTTATTGGCTAAGGAAGGAGTCACCATCGAAGGATTCCTGCCAATAATGTTGCGAGAATTCGTTCGAAAAGCATCGAGAAGAGTGTTTTGGTGGTAAAATGTGAACTTTCTTTGCGAAAAAACTGATAAAAAATGGTTTCAAATAATTGAAAAATACTTTGCAAGCATGTTCAGAAGGCTTCAATTCACATTTCCAGAAGGAGAAATTTTTATATCTTGCGTAGATCAAAAGTTATCGGCACTAAAAGAAAAGATGGACAATTTTTAATGGAGATAACATTTGATCTACGCAAGATATAAAGATTGCTCCTTCTGGAAATGCAATGAAATAAACCATATTAATGTAGCGTTAATAGT
>OLMO02000257.1:21774619-21795584 GCA_900291935.2 Cassiopea xamachana | reverse complement strand
TGGATAGATGTTTACTTGCATATACACTCGTAGATTTGAAGAAAGAATTTTCCAGCATAGATGCAGTTGTTTATGTTTAAACTGTATATATAACATTACATTTTTACGTAGATAAACACAAGGATGTATGCATAAAAATATATAAATTTATTATGAAAATATGAAGTAATAAATGGCATCAACAAAACAGCATGATTCAAATGATCAGACCTGTTGTCATGGCATTGATGTCTCAAGTAGAATGAGTAGAATCTTCACGTACTGTGCTCCCAAATGGTCATACGAAGAAGGAATCAAAAGTGAACAACAGTAATGTGAAAGTTCTGCGAATATGAATCTATAATTACGCAACAGCACATGGTTGAACTACACTCATAAACACAGCTTGCAGCTCTGGATGAAAGTAGAACAAGACGATGTTAATTAAAGTCCCATCTTACTGTGCTTTCATTACTTGCTCTTGTCAATAAGCCGATCAGCTGCGGCATTAATCTGTTTTATTTAGAGAAACCAATCAGAGAATTTAGTAAATTCCTTTGCTTTTAATGTTGTTTAAAATTTACGTACAGCTGAAAGTGCAGTCGTGCATTAAGTTCAATGCCACTATATCTTGCATGAATAGAATCAGGAATCATTTGCTTTAGTCTCTAACCCTAATCAAAGACTACTTCCTTCTCAGATGGATGCAACAATGGAAAGAGAACAAAATGTATTGGCAATCTGAAAAGTATCTCAAAGTCAATCAATAATTGCAAGAGGAAAAATTACCAATAAAGAAATAGGATCTAATAACAAAATGTTTGCAGTTGAGATGTACAGAAATACGAATGTGCAATCTCTGCCAAAGGTTCCTGGAACACGAATTAATTAATGCATGATTTCTGACAAAAATAATTTTCTTACCTATGCTGAACGATGAAAATCCAATCCCACCTAAAAGCAATGTTGAATCAAATGTTTATTTGTCAGAGAAGTGTCTGCGAGCCTAGGGACTTCCTCTTTAACTGTCAATACTGTATATAACAACATTGTTTTGAGGGGGAGAGGGGGACACTACTACATGAGCAACAAAAATAATTACAACTACCTTGTTGCAATTAATTGCAAATAATTACAAGATAATTTGTTTCAAGACTTTTGGCACAAATCTGTACCTTATTTATTTCAAGGGCATTAATTTCAAACACTTTCAGACGGGCTAATTTTTGGGCAAAACGTATAATCTGCATAATGATGCTGATAATGTCCGAAAGGTTAGAGGAAATGCACAAAGCCTAGCCTTGAAAAGTCTAGCCTTGAAAACTCGACGTCCCAATTTTTGCTGTCGAGTTTGAGTGATTGATTAGTCGTTTTTTGGCAATCAGTAAACTAAAGTTAGTGTACTTTTATTCGAAGAAATTATAAATGCACTTTAAAATCTGATAATAAATTATTGGATATGCTTTGCATGGAAACAGTCAATTCTTTTGCTTCTTGGTAGTGTTGCCTCACATCTCTTCATTTGAAGACATGTTCTCAACTCCACAGCAGTGACAAACACTGCAAACATTGCAAAAGTCGTGCTTCTCCTCTTCAAAACTTAAAAGAAAAAAAAATAACAGGATCGAAAACGACTTGCAGAAAAAGCAAATGGAAATCGTATTCTGGGATGCGCATCGGAAGTATAAGTACTGGCTGCTTTATTACATAAATAGCATATGGAAATGTGCAGATCATGAATATCGCTGTGAAGGAAATGGAGTATAGTAAAACAGATAGGTTTGCGTTTGCTGGGATCCAACTGTTGGTCTCTTTCTTGTCATCATTTTAAAACTGATGATGGAATAGCAGACAACAATAACGGCTGCTGACACAAAAGGACTGTACATTAGAAATCGCTGGTAGTTGTAATTTATAAGCGAGACTGGAGCTGTAAGAGAAATCGAAGGTGCCCATATCAGCAACACAGTGATAATGCTTCGCTTTCTTGTCATCCAAATGGATACTTTAAATGGATACAGTACGGCAATTAATCTTTGGATTGCAATGAACCACATATGTAAAGCAGAAGATAAGCTTGATGCGAATATGCTTAAGGTGAAAACATTTACGTACAAACGTTCGTGCACCTTCAACGTAGCCAAATTTATCACTCTGTGAACGACTATGTCGAATATCAGCATTACTATAGCTACTATTAAATCTGACATAGCAAGGCTAATGAGTGTTATATCGAAAGGTAACTTCGTTCTTCTTGTATGAAGCAAAGATGCAATCTCGCAGAAGTTAAGAGCAATGCCTAAGATGCAGGTGGTAAAACTGAAGATGGTATCAACTAAGGACATATTTCTCAAATGGTGAAGTGCTTCGTCTTGCTAATCAGGGATATAGTCTAGAATTGAAAGTACAGCATTATGTGTAGAACTATCTATGATATGGCTTAGTTATAGCACATACATTTGCATACATACATTTATAAAAGCATGAATGTTTGTATTCATGTAGGAAACCAGATTAATACTTGTGACAACTGGAAAATCATGAAATTTGAGAATAGAATGTCATATACACATACATACATGTTATTATTTTTGTCATCAATTATATGGGATTACTTTAGTTATTCTCTGGAAGAATAAACAACCTTAGTCTCAAAATAAAAAATGTTTTGAGAGGATTGCGGCTCAATAGTAAATTAGGCATTCTTATTAAAGGGATTTGTCAATTGAGAACTATTGCGTTAACTCTATATTGGTAGGGAAACGCTTTCCATACACATTTTGCTATGAGAAAAGCCCCAGAAATGCGATGATTTCCAAAACAGATTTATGCACGAGACAGAAGAGAAAAGAACAATGTTGTATTAACTAAAGTAAAACACAAAATAGATACGAAATTCTCTTTGATGTAGGAGCACCCTGATCAACAGCACATAATATTGTGCTGAACTGGAGAGATATGAAGCCTGGAACAGTTAAATAAGCACAATAATTATGCGGAATATGAAGCAAGGAGTAGTTATATAAGCACAATGCAGCTAGTATGATGTAACATTTATGCGGAGTGTGTTTCTAAGGGTTTGGCCATGGCTAAACTTGGAAAATAAACCATAAGAATGACTGTAGATTGAGTGATCATTAACGACGTTGACTGCATACGGTAATCATAAGCATCTACAATTCTTTGCATAATAACAAGGGGCGTTACGAGGTAGAGGTTTGGCGGGTACCAAGTCTCCCACTTTCACGTAAGCCGTACGCTTATCTTCGATCGGTAATTATTTGGTAAGTCGGTAAAATCTGGTGCAACAATCCTTGTATGTCGGTAATTTTGGTTCATTTTGTAGCCTGTAGGTATAAGTTCTTATGCTACGCCACCCTCGTAATAGCGTTTCGGTACGCTACTGAAAATGATAACAATTTGGTTTACAAATGTTAGATGAACTGTTACGTCAGCTTGGCTTGGACTTTATATGCTTTGCACATCTCACAAGAGGCCGAAAGTACAACTGCTTCTATGCCAAGAATACACTCGAGTTTGATACAAAAATGATACCCAAAAATATTGACCAGCTTAAATTGAGATGTTTCATGTTTGTTTACTTCAAATATAGAAATTCAAATAAGACTTAAAGTCTACTTCCTCTATAAAAGATTGGAGTTTCTTCCCAGAAAATCTGGAAGGTGCTGCTGTCTTTACCCAGTGTTCATGTTGAGAAGTCGTGTGGACATGCTCTGGTTCATTGCTATTGCAGAAAACATAGAATGTATTTTCACATAGATCATGAAAATTGTGTTTTCTTGGATTATTAGGCAAAATACAATAAAAGGTTTTAATCAAAGAAAAGCATACAAACTTATCTTGCAGTAAACATCCATGTTCACTTTCAATCGATTCCATTCATTACCCGTATCAATATCGACTTCAAAATGATTTAGATTGTGCTAAGAGGTATAGTTGTTTTCTGAGTACAAAGAGTCTTGGCATTGCTATATGTAATCAGAAAGCAAATACAGTGAAACGTGCCTGGAACAGTCACTGGACTTACCAATTTTGGCTGTTGTAGAGGATGGCTGTTTTGTACAGGACAGGAATGAAAGGGAGAGATTGCTTGTTGATGTCATTTTATCCCCAAAATAGCAAAGAAGGGTGTTATTGTAACATTTTTCATAACCAAGTTTAAAGCTACAAGGATGAAAGATAGTCAGTTATAATTCTCCGACTCGCAGTCTTGATTGAGCAGAGTTGATGTGTTATCAAATTCTCTCTGGTGAATTGACGAATAAATTGACCGTTGTACACATGGCAACTATTCTCATGAAACAAGCATAGCTTTACGGTACATGGTAAACAAAACATACATTAATATATTTTCACACTTTAAGTACATTAACTCTAAATTTCAACAATAACTTCTACTGGTTTCTTCAAAAGAGAACTCGGTACTTCCTGCAAAAGAGAATCTCGTGGATGCAAAGAAGTACGAAGTGTTCTTTTGAAGGCAAGTGGTGCCTTCTTGGGAATGGTAACACCTAAATGATGAAGAAGAGAGCCAGTTGACTGTTTCTCTATTACGGAAGCATGCTTAACAAGGTCCTAGATCAAAGGGAATAGTTGCACTCTATGCCATACTTAGCCTGTTGGTTCTCAATATGTATAGTAAATAAAACCAATATGAATCCTGCATGCTTAACAGGTAACTTTAACTGATTTAGTCAGTCTTGAAAAGAAGCATCAGAATTAGAAGTGCTTCTGTTCTGTGTTGACTCTGCCTAAGAAAACCTTTCATTAACAACGAGGGTAGCGAGAACGAAAAGGTGAACTGAAAAGGTTATGAAAGAGATTAGCGATAATTGGGAATTTAATATAGATCGGTTTATGCTTATAATGAATGAACTCTTGAAAATCAAAAATTCCATGCTGTTGTTAGCATCACTAGTAATGATAAAAGTATGAAGAGAAAGATGGTGGCAATTGTTGGAGGAATAAGTGAGAACAGATTACCTAGATATACAACCTTTACAATACAGTGAGTATATGATATACAAAGTGATTATATGATATAAACGGCGATCAAAGCAAGTATTCGAAAGTAATGCTAGCTACATAAAATACTGAATTTATTACGAATTACAGACGATGCCAATACCACATTACATTCTTTTCCGAGTGAGTGCTCAACCCATATATACGCATTTAGTGGTTGGTACCTCTCATTTCTAGATGTCCAGATGCATTCGAAGACACTCGGAATTTCCACGCACTGCAACATAGAGTACATCTTCCTCTCTTCCAAATTTGAAAGAAAAAATAAACAAGAGGGTCTAAGACTGTTTGGAGATAAAGTAAATATGTGGCATAATCTGGAAATTGCATCTTTGACATAAGTACACCTTGACTCATTACATATACAGTGGCTGGAAAAATGCATATCATGAAAATAGCTGTAACAGAAATGGAGTATACTAAGATGGAAATGTTCTGCGTTTGCTGATCTCCGCCTGTTGGTGATTTTCGTGTCATCATTCTAAAGTTTATGATGAAATAGCAAGCAGCAATGACACCGATTGCAACAAAAGGAGAGAATAAAAGTATTCGATTGTAGATGTAAAATCCCATCGGTACTGGAGCTGCTACGGCAACTGATGCTAACCACAATAGTAAAACAGTTATGATGCTTCGTCTCCTTGTTATCCAAATAGATGCTTTAAGTGGATATAGCACAGCAATTAATCTTTGTATTGCAATGAATACCATATGCAAAATAGAGGAAAGAAATGACGAGGAAGTGGAGCATGCGAAAGCCATATAGTACCTCTCAGATGCAATCCAATTCGGTACATAGTAAATGAAACTGCTCAGCACGAGTGATGTTAGAACGAACATTAAATCAGACATGGCAAGGCTGATTATTGTTATATCGAAAGGTAATGTTGTTCTTCTTGAATAAATAAGCGATGCAATCTCACAGGAGTTGAGAAAAATGCCCAAACCACAGATTGAGAAAATTAAAGCAGTGTGAGACATGTTCCACAACGCAATATACTTCGTAACGATTTTCAATGATATGATCTAGGATAGAAAACACAGCATTTTACGCAAATAAATGTCGATATTATTCTATCATAAATATATATCTACGGAAGATAGAAATTACTACAGTAAATCGAATCAAGTGTCCTCAAAATTGTGGACTTGCTTTAGCTGTCCTACGGAAGACTCATGTCCTGCAACTTCGAGAAATCATATGACGTAGTCGTGATTGGTAACAATTATGCAAATTCCAACATTGTATTGTTTTAAATAGAATTATTTTCCATGAAGTCGAAATTTTTGCGGCTTGAGCAAGCATGGACAACACGGTTTTCATGGGAGCTCACAGATAAAGGAATCCTTGGAAATCTTGCACATCATCTCAGGGAAGTGAAATTTACTTTTATATTCATTTTGCTTTCTTATACTCCTAATTCCAAATTGGGTACGAAATATGGATGAAGATCATAATGACAATCAATCGTTAATACCTTCTGTTGTAAGGGAGTAAACAAATGCTACTGACATCCAGAATCATGGGACACTTTCCGAAACAGAGGATCTTGACCAGCAATTAATCACCCTACTAAAGAAAATCAAACCGGATGTATTAAAGCCTGAACTCCAGCATGAATCAAGTGATTTATACATACTTGGAACACAAGTGAGCGAATTAGGCCCATTTTCTAATGGAGAGGAAACCTCGTTCGAGAGGGTGAGAGAAAAAGCCCCTTATAAACGGAAAATATTGCTCAGCAATGACAGAAACAACTCTGTTAAATCAGGAGATAACAGTGCCTCGGCTTGCTCTAACCCGGTTAACTCCGGAGGCGATGATGCAACCGGTGGAGAATATTACTCCTCACTATCTGAGGAGGCACCTTCAGAGGACGGAGAGTGTCTATCAGTCATGGCCTCTAATGCAAGTAATTATCATTGTCAAAATGTGGCAGATAAAACGAGGCAGATATATTATCGCTTTTGAAAGCACGTAGCAATATATCAAAAAGGAATTCTCAATCGAATAAGGATTCTGGAAAACCATCTAAAAGAAAAAGATGCAGTCAAGCGGGCCAACCAAGTTCAGATTTGGACTTACAAATTGAAGAAGAAATACTTCTTGAGTATAATAAATCTCATATCGCAAATAACGATGAAGGCCCGGAAATGTTGAAAGCTCTAGCGGAAAGAGTTGACTGCTATTGGAGCGAGGAAGCATTAAACCTTGGCACTGTCAAAACCATTGTGGAGGAGTAAAAATATCCCAAAAATGTGACGAAATTCATTATACCAAGTCTCAATGAGGAGATAAAAGAAGCAGTACATCCTGCTCTTCTACGCATAGACCAGAAGTATGTGGCATTGCAAAAGTATATGATACATGCTACGTCTGCCATTGCATGCATGGCGAACTCTATCTTGTCTGCAGATAGAAAGGGCCATATGCAGGATTCAAAACCTTAATAAATACACCTTTAGATGTAATCACAATATTAGGCCATAGCCACAATAAAATTAATAAGAGAAGAAGGGCAACTATCTCCTCAAGGCTCAATAAGGAAAGCAGACAAAGCTGCAAAAAGACTATTGGCAACAGACATAAGTTGTTTGGAGAGGACCTCAGTAAAACTCTGAAGAAAATGAAAGAGGTTAAAAAGGTGGCCAATGAAATTTCCAATCAAAGGCCATCCTATGCGCAAAAGAGAGGTTACTTTAACCAGAGAAACTATGATAAAACACAAATCCATTGGAGAAACCAACATCAACAACCGACAAGAGGTAGAGGAAATAATTTTTTTCTGCGGGGCCGGAAAACAAATCTGAGGGGAAATCCAGCAATTGATGGCTGAGATAAGGAATCATCCAAAATTATTTGTAAATGCTTTACCAGATATAATAGAAGTACAAAATTGTCAAATGATGAGTAATAAGACAGGGAGCCTAAAAAGTTACTTGCAGAAGTGGCAAGAATTTACGTCAGATCCTGAAATACTCGATACAGTGTCAGGAATGACTATTGAATTTGAAAATGCACACAAGGCTCTCCAACCAGAAATAGACCATTTGCAAATCGTCTAAATTATTAATTGAAACCATTTGTTTCATACTGACCTGATCCTGATCTTGAGGCAAAGGAAATACATCCCATGTACAAGAAGCTTCAACTTCTGGCATGTCACATTCCGGCGAAACGTTGAAAGAAAAGGACTTATCCAATGCTGCTATTCACATAATTTCAAGCTCGTTAGCGAATGGAACTACCAAACAGTATAAATCATATATAGAAAAATGCCTTCAGTATTGTAATGGAAATCACATCCCATGTTTTAGAGGCTTGATCGTACAAGGTATTGAGTTCTTCACAAAATTATACCATGATACCAATGGAAGTCATTCAACTATAAACACTGCAAGGTAGGCGCTATCGCTAATCCTAGCACCTGTTGATGGTTATACTTTTGGAAAGCAGCCGCTAGTACAACGATTTATGGGTAGAATATTTAAACTTAGACCATCTCTTCCAAGATATAACTCGTGCTTTGACGCTGGTCAATAATTACGATATCTACAATCAATGGAACTAATAGACAAGATATCTTTGGAAGAGCTATCATTGAAATTAGTAACGCTTTACTGTTTGCAAACAGCGCAAAGAGACAAAACACTTGCGAAATTAACGGTCACGAATATGGAATTAACTAAGTCTAAATGCACATTCTACGTATCACAATTTTTGAAAACTTCTAAGCCGGGGAATCATTTGGCACCATTAGACCTTAAAAAGTAGAAGCCTTTATATCCAGCTTTTTATAAGTTTCAAAGCTCCACACAAACCGGTGACTAAACCACCTTTGTCAAGATGGTGCAGGAACATTCTCAAGCTGGCGAACATTGATAATGATTTTAAATCACATTCAACAAGATCAGCAGCTACCAGTGCAGCCTTAGCAGCTGGGGTTTCACTAAAAGAGATCAACGGAGCGGCAGGATGGATAAGTTCCAATGATTTTGCAAGGTTTTACAAACGGCCTATTACAGACAATTTTGGTGAAAAATTGCTTCGAAAACTAGTTGAATACTCCATAGTAGAACAATTTATAATCTTAACAACGTTTTTGTTGAATAATGGAAGACATAGTTTAGGGGGTGTCTAGATTATAAAATAAGAGTTAGATTTTATGGCATTTGCTAGGCATGACCTGCCTGTTACTTCAAAGACAAACATGATCTCTATTCTGAATATGTGTAATAGATGCCAGGATGACACTCTACGATTAAGGAACTTCTACTGTCAGTGTTTTGTTCATTAACTGCCGTTAACATTTAGCGTTTGTTTAGTTATAATATCAATCATGTCAAGAGGATAGAAACCATCACGATTCTTGCTTTTAAGTCTCACATGAATCTCGAGGACTGGAATCGAGCTCATGGAAAATAATTAAGAAATTAAGTGAGCACCTACCGGTGTGAAGATTGATTGCAATTATTTTTCCAGAGTGGAGCCTGTCCGACAGTATTCAGGTGCCCACCACTTCACAAGGTTGTGATTATTCACTTCCAAAACGACAACATAGCATTGCATATTTATAAATATAGATAGTCAAACAGATATATTGTACATCTACGGTATGTAGGGATTACTAACACGAATCGAACCAACTGTCCTGCACTGCAGTAGTTGCAAACTGCAGAGTCTTTGTCCTCCAAATTCGACTAAACTCATTACGTAGTCATGGTTGCTTGAAATGCAATTGTAAGAGACTAGATAACATATTGAGAAAGCAAATTCAATAGACATCAGTCACATGATTGGAGATTTCTTCTAGAAACACAGCATATGGCAGTTAATTGCCTTCAAAGTACAGTAAATATTAACTAGAAAAGCTCTTCTTTTTTGAATTCATTGATTGCTTTCATCAACGTACTAACTACGTCTGGTATGCGTTTCTTCTAATTCACATATGACAGCAATGCTTTTGGAGAGCCACTAACTGGTGTGCCCCAGCAAAAGCGCTATTAATAAGGTGCACAGATCAGTGAGATATTATTCTGAATGCCGAGTAATTTGTTATTAATGTTGATAGCTCTTTTTCAAGATGAAGATTTGATCACACTAAAGTCATATCCTCTAATGTTTCTAAGGCATTTGACCATTTGAAACATGTTAGAAACTGTCTTCCCAAGAAGCTTTGAACACAACGTTATACTGATATTGTCAAGGTCCATGTGTGTTGCTGCTGCTCCGTGCAACATGTTAACAAAATACTCAAAATTTGCATAAAACGTAAAGCAAAAAATTTGCACAACATGCAAAAAAACTGCTCACAAATTGCCAAGTTCAGCCTTTGCAATACCGCGACTTGTTTAAGGCTGTCTGTCAGAAGATCAACAGGTGAACATAAAAGCTTTTTGCAAAGAGATTCTGGGGTTTGGAATAGCCTTTGAACTGAGAAGCACTGTAGTTTAGCATTTTTACTCATTTTCAAAGTAACTTGTAATTTAGCATTATATAAACATAAATATAAATATAAATACATACATTTATATATATATATATATATATATATATATATATATATATATATATATATATATATATATATATATATATATATATATATATATATATATATATATATATATATATATATATATATATATATATATATGTAATTATAACAATCCAAAAGAATTGTAAAGTCAAAGTGTTCAATGCTATATGCAGAGCTATTTACTTAAGAATAAACCTTTAAAAACCAAGATAAAAACTGTTGTTTGACTACAATTAAAATCACATAACTCTGAGTTTCACGCTGGTTGCGATCATCAGATTTGTTGAAAGTTGTTGTCGAATACTTTGATGTTCTTGAGGAGGAATTTGTTGACGTGTCGGCAGGTTGAAACAAGTTCAGTTCTTTTGTTTAGGAGATTCGCATTTATCTTGCATAAATAGACTCAGGAATCATTTGCTTTAGTTTCTATCAAAGACTACTTCCTTCTCAGATGAATGCAAAAATGGAAAGAGAACAACATTTATTGAACAATCTAAAAAGTATCTCTAAGTCAATCAATAACTGCAGGTGCAATAATTACCAATAAGGAAATAGGAACTAATACGAAAATGCTTGCAATTGAGATTTACAGAATTACGAATGTGCAAGTGCTGCCAAAAGTTCTGGGAACACCAATTAATTAATGTATGATTTCTAACAAAAATAATTTTTTTATCCATGTTGAAAGATGAAAATCCCATCCCCCCTAGAAACAATGTATATAACAATATTGCTTTGAGGGGGAGAGGGGGATACTACTACATGAGCAACAAAAATAATGCAAGTATTCCAAAAACGACAAGAATTTTCGGTTTACAATCAACTTAATGTTAAAGAGGCTTTACATATTTTGTGGGAGGGGCCCAACTTAAACAAACAGGTCCAGCATTACAATTTCTCCTTATCATTCTAGCCCTTTCAACGATTTTCGTTCTCTTGATTATTCGAATTATTATTTTTCGTTACACTTTCTACGTTTATTAGTGTGTTCCATTTAACAAATTAGTATAACAACTGAAGATGAATAAAGAAATAGCCGAAACATGTCTTGTAAACTGAAAATTCTTGTCGTTTTTTTGCGTCTGATCTCTGATATTATTGGCTTGAGAAATTTTGGAAGGATATATAAGAAGAAAACGGAAGATCTGAAATGGCAAGACTAAGTAGTATATATATATATATATATATATATATATATATATATATATATATATATATATATATATATATATATATATATATATGTATGTATGTATGTATATATATTTATATATGTATGTATATATGTATATATATATATTAGCCTCCATATTCTCAACCCTTTCTGGTTCTGAGCTTGTAGTAACTTGTAAATTAATCTAAGTACTAATCGCAGCATAAAGACAACAAGAATAATAGACATGGCTCAACTCAACTCAACAATTCTGACATACTTAAATTGAGATGTTTTATATTTGTCTACTGCACATATAGAAATTTCTTTCCTCACTCTATATAAGATCGAACTTTTTTCCAGAAAATCTAGAAGGTGCTACAGTCTTTCCTTACATTTCCTGTTGAGAAGTTGTGTGAAACATGCTCTGGTTCATTGCTATTGAAGAAATATAAGAAGAACTTCACATAGATCATGAAAATTGTGTTTGGTTGGATTATTAGACAAATTACAATAAAAGGTTTTAATTAAAGAAAAGCATAAAAGTTGAATATGCAGAAAACGTCCATGTTCACTTTCAATCGATTCTATTCATTACCAGTATCAACATGATTTAGATTGTGTTAAGAGGTATAGTTGTTTTCTGATTGCAAGGATTCCTAGTCATTGCTATATGTAACCAGAAAGAACGTACAGTGAAACTTGCCTGGGATAGTCACTGGGCTTACCAATTTTGGCTGTTATAGAGGGAGGCCGTTCTATACAGGACAGGAATGAAAGCGAGAGATTGTTTGTTGATGTCATTTTATGCCCAAAATAGCAAAGAGGTGTGTTATAGTAACATTCTTCATAACCAAGGTTAAAGCTACAAGGTTGAAAAATAGTCAGTTATAGTTCTCTGACTCGCAGTTTTGATTGAGCATATTTGTTGTGTAATCAAGTGCTTCTCGTGAATTGACGAAGACATTGCCCGTTGTACACAGGGAAAATGTTTTAATAAACCAAGCATAGCCTTATGGTACATGGTGAACAAAGTAGAAATTGATATATTTCCACACTTCAAGTACATTAGCTCTAAATTGCAACGATAACTTCTACTAGTTTCTTAAAAAGAGAACTCCGTGCTTCCTTCAAAAGAGAATCTCGGAGATACAAAGAAGTACGAAGTGTTCCTTTGAAGGCAAGTTTTGCCTTCTTTGGAAAGGTAACACCTAAATGATGAAGAAGAGAGCCATTTGACTGTTTCCTTATTGCGTAAGCATGCTTAATGGCATTTTTCATTAGCATACAGCCATAGGATATTTGGAACATATTATGGGATCCATCATCAATAAAACAAATAAAATACAAGAAACTTATATAAACTAAATTTGAAATATAAAATATTAATTTAGCGTTAATACGGTCTTAGGTCAAGTTATTAGTTGCACTCTATGCCATACTTAGCCTGTTGGTTTAATAACCTTATATAAACTAAATGTGAAATAAACAATATTAATGTAGCGCTAATAGGGTCCTTGGTCCAGGGATTAGTTGCACTCTATGCCATACTTAGCCTGTTGGTTCTCAATACATACAGTAAATAAAACCATTACGTCTTCTGCATGCTTAACAAGTAATTTGAATTGATTTAGTCAGTCTTGAAAATAAGCATCAAAATGTTGACGTGTTTCTGCTCTGTGTCGAATCTGCCTAAGAAAACGGTACATCAACAGCGAGGGTAGCGAGAACGAAAAGACGAACTGAAAAAGTTATGAGAGCGATTAACGATAATCGGGAATTTTATACATCGGTTTCTACTAATAATGAATGAACTCTTGAAAATCAACAAATCCATGCTGTTGTTAGCATCACTAGTAATGATAAAAGTATGAAGAGAAAGAGGGTGACAATTGATGGACGAATAAGTGAGAATAATTCTTACTACACACTCACTAGATATACAACCTTTAAATATAGCAAGTAGATGATGTCTAAAGTGAGTATATGATATATACAGCAAGTTTATGATATATACAGCAAGTATTCGACCATAATGCTAGCTGCAATAAATATTAAATTTTCTATGAAGTACAGAGGATGCCAATACCACATTACATACTTTTCCGAGTGATTGCTGAACTCCTATATATATGCATTTAGTGGTTGGTACCTCTCATTTCTAGATGTCCAGATACATTTGAAGATACTCGTCATTTGCTTGCACTGCAACATAGAGTACATCTTCCTCTCTTCCAAATTTGAAAGAAAAAATAGACAAATGGATCTAAAACTACTTGGAGACAAATTGAATAAATGGCATAATCTGGGAACTGCATCTTTGACAAAGGTACATCTTGACTTATTGCATATACAGTGGCTGGAAAAATGCATATCATGAAAATAGCTGTAACAGAAATGGAGTATACTAAGATGGAAATGTTCTGCGTTTGCTGATCTCCACCTGTTGGTGATTTTCGTGTCATCATTCTAAAGTTTATGACGAAATAGCAAACAGCAATGACACCGGTTACAACAAATGTAGAGAATAAAAGTATTCGATCGTAGATGTAAAATCCCATCGGTACTGGAGCTGCTTCGGCGAATGATGCTAGCCACAATAGTAAAACAGTTATGATGCTTCGTTTCCTTGTTATCCAAATAGATGCTTTAAGTGGATATAGCACAGCAATTAATCTTTGCATTGCAATGAATACCATATGCAAAACAGAGGAAAAAATTGACGAATAAGTACAGTATACCAATGCCATATTGGACCACTTCGATGCAATCCAATTCGGTACATAGTAAATTAAACTACCCAGCACTAGTGATGTTAGAGCGAACATTAAATCGGACATGGCAAGGCTGATTAGTGTTATATCGAAAGGCAATGTTGCTCTTTTTGCATGAATAAGCGATGCAATCTCACAGGAGTTGAGGACAATGCCCAACCCATAGATGGAGAAAGTCAAAGCAATGTGAAGCATGTCCCACAGCGCACTATACTTCGCAACGATTGTCAATGATATGATCTAGGATAGAAAGCATAGTATTTTATGTAAATAAATGTAGATATTATTCTATTATAAATATATATCAAAATGTAAGTTTGGGCAATCGGACTCATTCATGAGCCTGACTTCTGAAGCCAAACAGGATGTGGCATGGTGGCTTAACAACATAGACTCTGCCACAAATGACATCTATACACAATGGTCAGAGGAAGAAAGTGAACTGCACATAAATGTTCTTGAACTCAAAGCTGTACTTTTTTGGTATGAAATCTCTTGTTAGAGTGACAAACACTCATGTAAAAATACCTTCTGACAATACAACAACAGTTCATGCCATCAATAAAATGGGCACTTCCCATTCAAATAATTGTGATCAAGTAGCTAATGAAGTATGGGATCTAGCCTTATATAAAAGATATATGGATCTCAGCAACACACTTGCCGGGCATGTATAATGTTGAAGCAGATGAAGAATCGAGGAAGAAAGATACACAATTAGAATGGAAACTTTCCGAACAATGGTTTCTTAAATGGTGCAGTGCACTTTCTAAATAGACCTATTTGCAAATCGTGCAAATTATCAATTGAAACAATTTGTTTCATACAGACCTGATCCGGAGGCAATGGCAGTGAATTCTTTTTTGATGAACTGGACATTTTGGAGTTTTTATGCATTTTCTCCTTTCAGTATTGTTTCAAAAACGTTACAAAAATTGTACTTTGTTAGGGCTGAAGGAATCTCAATTGTGCCAGACTGGCCTAACCAGCCATGGCTCCCTCTTATAGCACAAATGCAAATATGAAAACCTTTTACCTTACCTCCTAGCAAAGGTCTATTATACCTTCCGAACAAAGCAAAGGAAATACTTACCATGTACAAGAAGCTTCAACTTCTGGCTTGTCACATTCCCGCGAAACGTTAAAAGAAAAGGACTTATCCAGTGCTGCTATTCACATAATTTCAAGCTCGTTAGTGGATGGAGCTAGCAAACAGTATAAATTATATGTAGACAAATGGATTCAGTATTGTAATAGAAATCACATACCATGTTTTAGAGGCTCGATCGTACAAGGTATTGAGTTCTTCACAAAATGATACCATGATACCAATGGAGGTTATTCAACTATAAACACTGCAAGGTAGGTGCTATCGCTAATCCTAGCACCTGTTGATGGTTATACTTTTGGAAAGCAGTCGCTAGTACAAAGATTTATGGGTAGAAAATTTAAACTTAGACCATCTCTTCCAAGATATAACTCGTGCTTTGACGCTGGTCAATTATTACGATATCTACAATCAATGGACGCAATAGATAAATTATCTGTGGAAGAGCTCTCATTTAAATTAGTAACGCTTTACTGTTTGCAAACAGCGCAAAGAGACAAAACACTTGCGAAATTAACGGTCACGAATATGGAATTACCTGAGTGTAAATGCACATTTTACGTATCACAATTTTTGAAAACTTCTAAGCTGGGGAATCATTAGGCACCATTAGACCTTAAAAAGTATCCCTTGGACACCAATCTGTGTCCAGTAGCGGTAAAAAGCGATACCTGGCACTCACGGGACATTTGAGAAGCTTTTATATCCAGCTTTTTATAAGTTTCAAAGCTCCACACAAACCGGTGACTAAACCAACTTTGTCAAGATGGTGCAGGAACGTTCTCAAGCTGGCGAACATTGATAATGATTTTAAATCACATTCAACAAGATCAGCAGCTACCAGTGCAGCCTTAGCAGCTGGGGTTTCACTAAAAGAGATCAACGGAGCCGCAGGATGGACAAGCTCCAATGCTTTTGCAAGGTTTTACAAACGGCCTATTACAGACAATTTTGGTGAAAAATTGCTTCGAAAACTAGTTGAATACTCCATAGTAGAACAATTTATAATCTTAACAACGTTTTGTTGAATAATGGAAGACATAGTTTAGGGGTTGTCTAAACTATAGAATAAGAATTAGATTTTATAGTATTTGCTAGGCATGACCTGCCTGTTACTTCAAAGACAAACATGATCTCTATTCTCAATATGTGTAATAGATGCCAGGATGACACCGTCCGATCAATGTACTTCTACTGTCAGTGTTTTGTTCATTAACTGCCGTTAACATTTAGCGTTTGCTTAGTTATAATATCAATCATGTCAAGAGGATAGAAGCCATCACGATTCTTGCTTTTAAGTCTCACGTGAATCTCGAGGACTGGAATCGAGCTCATGGAAACTAATTAAGAAATTAAGCGAGCACATACCGGTGTGAAGAGTGATTGCAATTATTTTTCCAGAGTGGAGCCAGTCCGACAGTATTCAGGTGCCCACCACTTCACAAGGTTGTGATTATTCACTTCCAAAACGACAACATAGCATTGCATATTTATAAACATAGATAGTCAAACAGATATATTGTACATCTACGGTATGTAGGGATTACTAACACGAATCGAACCAACTGTCCTGCACTGCAGTAGTTGCAAACTGCAGAGTCTTTGTCCTCCAAATTCGACTAAACTCATTACGTAGTCATGGTTGTTTGAAATACAATTGTAAGAGACTAGATAACATATTGAGAAAGCAAATTCAATAGACATCAGTCACATGATTGGAGATTTCTTCTAGAAACACAGCATATGGCAGTTAATTGCCTTCAAAGTACAGCAAATATTAACTAGAAAAGCTCTTCTTTTTTGAATTCATTGATTGCTTTCATCAACGTACTAACTACGTCTGGTATGCGTTTCTTCTAATTCACATATGAAAGCAATGCTTTTGGAGAGCCACTAACTGGTGTGCCCCAGCAAAAGCGCTATTAATAAGGTGCACAGATCAGTGAGATATTATTCTGAATGCCGAGTAATTTGTTATTAATGTTGATAGCTCTCTTTCAAGATGAAGATTTGATCACACTAAAGTCATAGTGTGATCAAATCTTCATCTTGAAAGAGAGCCATCAACATTAACAACAAATTACTCGGCATTCAGAATACTATTTCAGTGATCTGTGCACCTAATGTTTCTAAGGCGTTTGACCATTTAAAACATGTTAGAAACTGTCTTCCCAAGAAGCGTTGAACACAACGTTATACTGATATTGTCAAGATCCGTGCAACATGTTAACACAATGCTCAAAATTTGCATAAAATTTAAAGCAAAAAATTTGCACAACATGCAAAACAACTGCTCACAATTTGCCAAGTTCAGCCTTCGCAATACCGCGACTTGTTTAAGGCTGTCTGTCAGAAGATCAACAGGTGAACATAAAAGCTTTTTGCAAAGAGATTCTGGGGTTTGGAATAGCCTTTTAACTGAGAAACACTGTAATTTAGCATTTTTACTCATTTTCAAAGTAACTTGTAATTTAGCATTATATAAACATAAATATGAATACAAATAAATATATATATATATATATATATATATATATATGTAATTATATATATATATATATATATATATATATATATATATATATATATATATATATATATATATATATATATATATATATATATATATATATATATATATATATATATATATATATATATATATATATATATATATATATATATATATAAAATAGCGAATCTCCTTAGTTTACCCTAAGACCATTGCAAAATTGGTGCCCAGTCCCTTCTATGCTGAAAGTCGTGTTGACGCTCCTGTATGGTGCTGCAAGCAAGCCTCTTTTTCATACGCTTAGATAGAGGAGTATTGAAGAGCTTGCTGCTTGCTAGTCGAAAGTAATAGGTTTTGAACCTTTCAATGATTCAGGTTCAGTTTTTTCAGTTTTTCTAACGTTATGTACCTTGCAAATTTTTGACGGAAAGCCTTTTGTTAGAGTTAGTTATTCTGAGCTTCAACCCACCAAAAAAATTGATAAATGAAATTGAATCACAAACGTATTCTGATTTCAACTAACGAAATCGTGCTTAAATAGACCCACAAGGCAATACTTTGAATAACATGCATTTTATTTTACAACAGTTTGTTTCATTTTCCATCAACCAAAGCTAAATGCACTTTACACGTAGAATTTCAGATGAAGGTACTAAACAAGGCTACACTACCATACGGTACATTAGAAGTCTCACAGAATTGTTAGCATTGGCTGACTAGGGAGGATCTCTCTATATAGGTTAACAAATCTTGAGAGAGAGAGAGCCCTTTCCCACATTAGAGCCAAAAAAGTTAATATACTTATAAGTAAATACAAGGACCAGATTATCCTCATAACTTAAACGTAAGAGTCGATAAAATAGGATTTCAATTTGGACAGAAAAAGTGAGATGGAAACAGCAGTCCGTAAAAATAGTGACAATATATTCGACAATTTAAAATCAAGTTCTTTGACTATTTTAAGCCACCAGAGAGAGTTGTTCTCCTTAAAGAAGTAAACAATTATCCTCTGGTGGCTTAGCTTTATAACATCTGTAGTTGGAGCACTCTCCACATGAAACAACAATTCAAGGCTAGACAAACTTTTATGGGCCCATTTACATTATACCGGATAGCCATCGTCGAGCCGCGAGTTTTCTATTGGATAGGTAGGACCATGTACATCATGCCAAAGCTATCCAATACGAGATTGTGACGCTATCTGGTATGGTATAAACGATTGCTCTATCTGACAGAGATCACTCCATGACGCAACACGGCGATAGCAACTGGCAATATAGCAACTGGCAACTGTAAATGGGGCCTATATTGAGTGAAATTAAAGTAATGCGGATGTTAGGAAATTGCAGTTCTAGTAGGTACAATAAGAAATAAATGGAAATGAAGTAAGTAATGTTTTTTAAACAATATTCATTCGTCTATTTTGTTATGACACAAACAAGCCAACTGGCACTATTCATTAAAATACCGCCATAAGACATTGAGGAGCCATATTGAAATATATCATCAGTAAATCAAATGAAACAAAACGAACTTATACTAAAATTCAATTAAACAAAATCAGCAAAGAGGCTAACAAAATGAAAAGAAAAGGTCAAAAGTTTAGGGGAGGGATGCACAATGTTTCTGGATTTAGTGTAGTACAGTCTCTAATGACGAGTAACCTCTTGTGCATCAGAACACCAATGTTGTCAGTACTACTCATGATGCCACAAGTACTAAAAGAACGAGGGTCAAAGTTGATGGAAAAATAGGCATGAATGCTTGTTATTACATATACAACCCTTGAAGTATAGCAAGTCAATGACACTAATGCTAGATGCATAGAATACTAGATTTATTAAAAGATTACCAACAATACAAATACTATATCACATGTGTCTCCGGGTGATTATTCAGTCTCTTTACATGCACTTGTTAGGTACGTCTCATTTCTAGATTTTCAGGCATATTGGAAGACACACGGCGGCGTTGGCATACATTGCAACACAGAGTACAGCTACTTCTCTTCCAACTTTGGAAGAAAAAATATACGAAAGGGTTGAAAACTGCTTGGAGATAAAATAAATAAACAGTGTAATCTGGGAACTTCACTTGCGGTACCCGTGCCACTATCTGTATTGCAAATATTGTGTATGGAAAAGTACATATCATAAAAATAGCTGTAACAGAAATGGAGTACACTAAGATCGAAATGTTTTGTGTTTGCTGATCTCGACCTGTTGGTACTTTTCGTGTCATCATTCTAAAGTTTATGACAAAATAGCAAGCAGTAATGACACCGGCTGAAACAAAAGGAGTGAAGGAAATTATTCGATTGTAGATGTAATATCCAATAGGTACTGGAACTGCTATAACAGATGAAGCCAACCACAAAAGCAACAAGGTTATGATGCTGCGCTTCCTTGTTATCCAAATAGATGCTTTAAGTGGATAAAGTACCGCAACCAGTCTTTGAATAGCGATGAATAACAAATGCAAAGCGGAGGAAAGACTTGATGAGTAAATGCAAAATATAAAGGTGTTAGAGTACATCTTCGATTCCATCAAAATCGGTCGCACATATGTCATGGTACCCAGCACAAGTGTTATTAAAGCAAGTATTAAATCAGAGAGAGCAAGGCTAATTAGCGCTACGTCAAAAGGTAGTTTTGTCCTTCTTGCATGAAACAATGATGCAATCTCACAGGAGTTCAATGCAATCACCAAGCCACAAATTGACATAGTTGAAGCAATATAAGACATGTTTCTGTATGGTAGTCTACTTCGTCATGATATCAAGTGGAATCTACAATGGAAAGCAAAATGTCATTATGCGTATAAGGAAAGATAAATATATATATGTATATGTAT
>OLMO02000257.1:21754205-21765332 GCA_900291935.2 Cassiopea xamachana | reverse complement strand
TCTTTTTTGACTTTATTGATTGTTCTCATCAAATCATCACTCAGCTTCTTCTAATTCAGATCTAAGGCCAATCTTTTTGGAAAGAGCTAATTAAAGGTTCATTTTAAGGGCGTGTTTGATTTGCCATAGAACACTGAAATACCAACCGTATTTTGATTGTGCGACATCACATTTTACTTAAACGTAATAAAAAAACTTTAATTCATTGATGAAGATTCATTTTCTTTTGCTTTATGCAACTATGACTCAAACAACTAAAGAGTATTATATCTTAGAAATAGTAAGTAAAACATTCTATTATTATTCAGCTTGTGTAGTTGGACTATTCTCCATAAATATATGAAGTCCAAGAGTAAAGCAAGAAGCACTTTTCAACTATTTTCTATCGTCAATAAAGTACGAGTGTTCCTTATGAAAGAAAGCGCAATTTGCTATGTAACGTAAGGCCTAGACGACTCAGTAGAGAGCCGCAATATTTAAACAATTTTCATTGGACTTTTGAACTGTGGCACACATGCTAACAAGCATTCCTCATTCATGCAGCACAATTAGATGTTTCAGACCCATTCTAGGATCCATTATCAGTTAAGCAAGTAAAATAGAGCAAATCTACATGCACCATATAAAAGAGGAGAATCAAAAAAGAAGCCAAAGAGAACGAAAGTGAGAATTCAAAAGTACGTGAGAGGAGTGGACTACGATTGTGAATTAAATGAAGGACAGTCCCTAAGGATAAGCAGTATATCGTGAATATGAAGGTCGAAAGATGGTAACTAGAGCTAGTACTACAGGAATTAGGTTGAATGCTTCTTTTAACACACTTTTTTCAGGTATATGGATTTAAATATGCAGCTACATCAATGACAGCAGCAACTAACTGCCAAGTCTAATACCAAGTCCACATCACATACTTCTCCGTGTGATTGGGAAATCTTTTTATTTGTCCCTGATGGCACTTCTCATTTTGATATTTGTCGACACATTCGCAGACACACAGCATTGGCACAGACGGCGACACATCGTGCACTTGATTTTCTTCCAAGCTTGACAGAAGAAGTAAAGAATAGGATCCAGTACCACTTGGAGGTAGAATAGGTGGAAGATATAACTTGGAAGGCTCATTCTAACCAATGGAACTTGCTCTTGTATTGCAAAATGTTGCGAATGGAAGTGTGCATATTATGAATATTACAGTTATAGAGACAGAGTATACCAAGACTGAAATATTTTGCCTCTGCTGTCCTGTAACAGCTTGTGCTCTTCTTTTCATCATTTTCAAGCTAATGATGAAATAGCAAACAACAACAATTATTGCTGAAATGAAAGGAGTAGATATAACAATTCTTTGGTAGATGCAATTGGTAATTGGAATTGAAGCAGTAATTGAGATCAGCCACAGCAGCAACAACGTTATAGCACTTCTCTTCCTTGTTATCAAGATAGATACTTTGAGCGGATACAGTACAGCAATTAGTCTTTGGATTGCGATGAAAAGCATATGCAAAGCAGAAGATGAACTTAACAAGAAGAAGAAGAAGATAAAAATCTTTCGATACAATGTTGACGTAATTCCAATAGATAGTATACAAACTATAGCAGTGGTCATGGCTAAAAACAGAGCTAGTAGTAAATCTGAGATGGCAAGGCTAATCAGCGCTATATCGAAAGGTAGTTTCGTCCTTTTTGCATGGACCAGTGATGCAACCTCGCAGATGTTAAGAGCAATGCCCATGCTACATATCATAAGACTTGCCATTGCATCAGCTAAGGACATGTTTCTCAAGATGGGAGGTTTCTCAAGTTATGGAGTTTCTCGTTCTTTTTGTCGGCCTGAAACAACAAGCATAGTGCGACGACTTTGAAAACAGTTTTGCATTAAGAACATCACATATAACTATGTAAGTTGATTACATAAATACATAGATACCTATACACATATATTTTTTTAAATATTTGTATAATAAATAGTTATACATACATATATATCTTTAGACATGTATATGTATGTATATATGTATATATACAAATATATATATATATATATATATATATATATATATATATATATATATATATATATATATATATATATATATATGTATATATGTATGTATGTACGTGTATGTATGTATGTATGTATATGTATGCATGCATGGATGGATGGATAGATGTTTACATACATATACACGCGTAGATTTCAAGAAAGAATTTTCCAGCATAAATGCAGTTGCTTCTGTTTGAACTAGATTTAGAATATTCCATGTTTACGAAGGTAAACGTAAGTATGTATATATATAAATTTATAAATTTAGTTTGGAAATATGAAATAATAAATGACATCAACAAGACGGCATTATTCAAATGATCAGACCTTTTGTCATGGAGTTTATGTCTCAAATAGAGTAAGTAGAATCTTCACGCACTGTGCTTTCTCGAATGGTCACAAGAGGAAGGTTGAAATTCAGTTGTAGGAATCAAAAGTGCACAACAGTAATGTGAAACTTTTGCGAATATGAATCCATGATTACGCAACAGCATATGGTTGAACTACATTAATAAACACAGCTTGCAGCTCTGGATTGAAGTAGAACAAGACGATGTTAATTAAAGTCCCATCTTGCTGTTCTTTCAATATTTGCTCTTTTCAATATGCCGATCAGCTGTGGCATTTATCTGTTTCGTTTAGAGAACCAATCAGAGAATTTAGTAAAATCCCTTGCTTTTAATGTTGTTTAACATTTACGTACATTTGAAAATGTAGTCGTGCATTAAATTCAATGGCACTTTGTCTTCCATGAATAGAATCAGAAATCATTTGCTTTAGTTTCTAACACTCATCAAAGACTACTTCTTTCTCAGATGGATGCAACAATAGAAAGAGAACAACATTTATTGAACACTCTAGAAAGTATCTCTAAGTCAATCAATAACTGCAGGTGCAATAATTACCAATAAGTAAATAGGAACTAATACGAAATTGTTTGCAATCGAGATTTACAGAATTACGAATTTGCAAACGCTGCCAAAAGTTCTGGGAACACCAATTAATTAATGTATGAATTCTAACAAAAATAATTTTCTTATCCATGTTGAAAGATGAAAATCCCATCCCCCCTAAAAACAATGTTGAATCAAATGTGTATTTGTCAGAGAAGTGTCTGCAAGCATAGCGACTTTTCTTTACTTGTCAACACTGTATATAACAATATCAGTTTGAGGGGGAGAGGGGGAAACTACAACATGAACAACAAAAATAATGCAAGTGTTCCCAGACTTTTGGCAGAGTTTGTAGCTTATGTATTTCAAGTGCATTATTGCCAACACTTTTGGACGCACTAGTTTTCGGGCAAAGCCGTCAATCTGCACAATGAAGTGTCAAAAAAGGAAATGAATATGCAGAAGGCCTCTACTACAATGCTTGAAAAGTCTAGGCTCGAAAACTCGACGTCCCAATTTTTGCTGTCCAAATTGAGTGATTGATTAGTCATCGTTTTGCAATCAGTAAAATACAGTTAGTGTACTTTTATTGGAGGAAATGATAAATGCACTTTAAAGTCTGATAATAATTTACTGGATAGGCTTTGCATGGAAACAGTCAATTCCTTTGCTTCTTGGTAGTGATGCTTCACATCTCTTCATTTGAAGACATGTTCTCAAATCCACAGCAGTGACAAACACTGCAACAAGTTGCACAAATCGTGCTTCTCTTCTTCAAAATTTGAAAGAAAAAGTAAATAACAGGATCGAAAACGACTTGCAGAAAGAACAAGTGGAAAGCGTATTCTGGAATGGGTATTGGAAGTATATGCACTGGCTGCTTAATTGCATTAATAGCGTATGGAAATGTGCAGATCATGAATATCCCTGTGAAGGAAATGGAGTATAGTAAGACAGATAGGTTTTGTGTTTGCTGGGATCCAACTGATGGTCTCCTTCTTGTCATCATTTTAAAACTGATGATGGAATAGCAAACAGCAATAACAACTGCTGACAACAAAGGACTGTACATTAGATATCGTTGGTGGTTATAATATTTAAGCGATACTGGAGCTGTTGCAGAAATCGAAAGTACCCATATCAGCAACACAATCATAATGCTTCGCTTTCTTGTCATCCAAATGGATACTTTAAATGGATATAGTACGGCAATTAATCTTTGGATTGCAATGAACCACATATGCAAAGCAGAAGATAAGCTTGATGCGAAAATGCTGAAGGTGAAAATAGTAACATACAATGTTTCGTGCTCCTTCAACTTAGCCCAATTCGGTATTGAGCGAAGGACTATACCGAATATCAGTGATGCTATAGCTAGCAATAAATCTGACATAGCAAGGCTTAAGAGTGTTATATCGAAAGGTAGCTTCGTTCTTCTTGCATGAAGCAAAGATGCAATCTCGCAGAAGTTAAGAGCAATGCCTAAGATGCATGTGGTTATATTGACGATGGCGTCAACTGAGGCCATATTTCTCAAATCGTGAAGTGCTTCGTCATGTTAATCAGGGATATAGTCTAGAATTGAAAGTACAGCATTATGTGTAGAGCTATCTATGATATGGCTTAGTTATAGCACATACAATTGCATGCATACATTTATAAAAGAACGAATGTTTGTATTCATGTATTAACCCAGATGAATACTTGTGACAACTACAAAAGCATAAAATTTGAGAATAGAATGTCATATAAACATAGATACATGTTATTATTTCTCTCAGCATTTATATGGGATTACCTTAGATATTCTCTGGAAGAATTGTTGTCTAAAAGTCCTTAGCAAGTTCTTCACATGTTCGTTCTTTCATGAAATCATGTGGAAAACACCAAGTTATTTGAAATACAATTATATGGGAGTAAATTATACCTAGAAAATGCAAATTATACAGGAAGCGAATCACATAATTTGACTTTTTATGTGTAAATGCAGCAAGTAACTATTGACTAACATCAAATTTGCATATCCTTCTTTTATTGCATACACGGAATGCTATACTTGTCCAACGCAAAGAATAGCATGTACAAAACATCATCTTACTGATTACATGCATTTGTTGTAAGATAAATATCTGTAGAAAATATGAGGCTGAAATTAGGCATAAATTATAAAGCATTAAAGAAATACGATCAGGATCAGTTTCAGATGATAGCTACTTTTGCGAGAAAAAGTTTTATCAAACTAGAAACCAAATTTAACTAACAACCATTATGTGGCTCAAAAAATATGAACATCCCACTTCTTGGATTGCAATCGCCTATTCTAGGCTGTTTTTCTTATTGAAAGTTGGACTTAAGGTTGGACGTAACGAAAAATTTGGTAAAATTCAAGCTGACAGCAGAAAGTGTACTCAATATCTAAAGTTGGTGGTGATTAATGACTATGAATGTTTATTGAGTTAGCGTTAAAACCTACACGCTACGGAGAAGTAATAGATATAGAAGATGGGAGTTTTTTCCTAACTACTTGAACCAAAGATGATATCTCACAGATGTAATATGGTTCTTGAAATGTTTTTCTTCTAAAAGCTATTCCTTTGTCTTCTTCTTGTTTTCATGTCTCCTACCTCCTCATTTGTACACACTTTCTCATATCTACTACAGTGACACAAAAGGTAGCATATTCTGCAGCTCTTTCTCTTCAAAATCTGAGAGAAGACATAAATACAGGGATCCAAAACCACTTGCAGAAAGAATATTTGATGGGCATAAGTTATGAAATCCATCTTTTGCAGAAGAACTGGTTGTCGTATGGACTTGATAGTCATTGGATATATTGTTACTATGTAGATGACATTAAGAGTACTGGAGTACACTAAGATCGACATACTTTGTGCTTGCTGTCCTCTAACTGTTGGTGCTTTTCGAGTTAGCATTTTACGATTTATGATGAAATAGCAGACAATCAGAACTGTTGTTGAAAAGAACGGAGAGTAAGTGAATATTCTCTCATAGGTATAATTGTCCATTGATAATGGGGTGGCGAGAACAGACGAAACCAGCCACAACAACAACAACAACAGCATGATAACACTTCTCTTCCTTGTTATCCAAGTAGATAGTTTGAGTGGGTAAAGGACAGCAATTAATCTTTGGATTGCGATGAACCACATATGCAAACTTGAGGACACGGCTAATAAATTGAACAAGATGATGGTGAAATGTCTGAATAGCCTCAACATTGCTGCATTTGGCAGTGAGTAATTGATAATGTTACTGACGATTGATAAAGAAGAAAACAAACAATCTGAAATGGCAAGACTAATTAGTGTTACATCGAATGGTGCTTTCGTCCTTTTTGCACTGAGCAACGATACAATCTGACAGAAGTTGAGTGTAATACCCAAGCCACCGATTGCAATGGATGGCAATGCAATATATGATGTATGCTAGCTGCATAGAATACTGCATTTACTACGAAGTACAGACGATGCCAATACCACATTACATACTTTTCCGAGTGATTGCTCAACACCTATATATGTATTTAGTGGTTGGTACCTCTCATTTCTAGATGTCCAGATACATTCGAAGTCACTCGGCATTTGCACGCATTGCAACATAGAGTGCATCTTCCTCTCTTCCAAATTTGAAAGAAAAAATAAACAATTGGGTCTAAAACTGCTTGCAGATAAAGTAAATAAGTGGCATAATCTGGGAACTGCATCTTTGACACAGGTACATTTTGACTCATTGCATATACATTGCATGGAAAAATGCACATCATGAAAATAGCTGTAACGGAAATGGAGTACACTAAGATCGAAATATTTTGCGTTTGCTGAACTCCACCTGTTGGTGCTTTTCGTGTCATAATTCTAAAGTTTATGACGAAATAGCAACTAGCAATGACACCGGTTATAAAAAAAGTTGAGAATAAAATTATCCTATCGTAGATGTAAAGTCCCATCGGTACTGGAGCTGCAACGGCGACTGATGCTAGCCACAATAGTAAAACAGTTATGATGCATCGTTTCCTTGTTATCCAAATAGATACTTTAAGTGGATATAGCACAGCAATTAATCTTTGTATTGCAATGAATACCATATGCAATACAGAGGAAAGAAATGACGAATAAGTGCAGTATGCGAAAGCCATATAGTACCACTCAGATGCAATCCAATTAGGTACACCGTAAATGAAACTGCCCAACACGAGTGATATTAGAACGAACATTAAATCGGACATGGCAAGGCTGATTATTGTTATATCGAAAGGTAATGTTGTTCTTCTTTCATAAATGAGCGATGCAATCTCACAGGAGTTGAGGACAATGCCCAAACCACAGATTGAGAGAGCTACAGTAGTGCCAGACATGTTCCACAGCACAATATACTTTGCAACGAATTTCAATGATATGATCTAGGATAGAAAATACAGGATTCTTCTTAAATAAATGTAGATATTATTCTATTACAAATATATATCTACGGAAAGTAGGAATTACTACAGTAAATCGAATCAAGTGTCCTGAAAAATGTGGACTTGCCTGGAGTCACGTACTACAAATTCGAGAAACCATATGACGTAGTCTTGATCGCTAACAATTATGCAAAAGCGAACATGGCATTGTTTTAAATACAATTATAAGAGACAATGTTACGCATTGAAAATGCAAAATGAGCGGAAATGAGTCGCATAATTGGACTAGTCACATATATATGCAACGCACATACTTATAGTACTTTCACAGTACATCAAATGGCAATTGAAAATTCTCTCCTTTTTTGACTTTATTGATTGTATTTATTAACATATTAATCACGTTCGGTATACGTTTCTTCTTATTAATGTCTGAAGTCAATGATTTTGGAAAGCAGCTGTCAAGTGAGTCCCAGCAAAAGTGCTCTTAATAAGCTGCACAAATCATTGAAGTATTATTCTGAATGCCAAGTGGCTTTGTACCGATGAGCGCTCTATTAATTGGATACATCCTCCAGTTTCTAAAGTGTTTGGCTATTTGAAGCATGTTGGAAGCTTTCTTCCCTAAGAAGCTTAGAAAACGCATAACTGAATCAATTACAAAATCGGCAATTCGGCCTGCAAGATTTTTGACGAACAGCAGATATAGCAGGGCGTTGGTTCCTACTTTTCCATAAAATAGGGAATCTCTTTGGTCTTACCTAAGACTATTCTAAGATTGGTGACTAGTCCAATCCATGTTGAAAGTCGTATTGACGCCCTTGTTTGGTGCTGGAAGAAAGCCTCTTTTTCATACGCTTAGATAGCGGAGTATTGAAGAGCTTGCTGCTTGCGAGTCGAAAGTAATAGGTTTTGAATCTCTCAATGATTGAGGATCAGTTGTTTTAGTTTTTTTAGCATTATGTACCTTGCAAGTATTTGACGGAAACCCCTACCTTAGAATTAATTATTCTGAGGAGGTTCAATCCACATAACAAATTGATAAATGAAATTGCATCACAATTGTATTCTGATTGCAACAAACGAAAACTTGCTTTAATATACCCACAAGGCAATACTTTGAATAACATGAATTTTCTTTTACAAATATTTCTATCATTTTCCATCAACCAGTGCTAAATTCAATTTACAAAATGATATTCAGACGACGTTACTGAACACGGTTACACTACACTACGGTACATTAGAAGCATCATAGAATTGTTAGCATTGGCTGACTAAGGAGGAGCTCTCTATATAGGTTAACTAATTCAGAGAGAGAGAGAGAGAGAGAGAGAGAGAGAGAGAGTGTATGTCCCCTCCTCGATTAGAATTAAAGAAAAATGAATATAGCTATAAGTAAAAACAAGGACCAGATTATCCTCATAAACTAAACGTAAGAGTCGATGAAATAGGATTTCAATTTTGACAGAAAAATCGAGATGGAAACAGCAGCACGTAAAAATAGTGACAATGTATTCCACAATTTAGAATCAAAATCTTTGACTGTTTTAAGCCCTCAGAGAGAATGGTTCTCCTTGAAGAAGTAGACAGTTATTCTCTGGTGGCTTAGCTTTATAACATCTGTAATTGGAACACTTTCCACTTATAAAAACAATTTTTTATATTTTATATAAATATTTTATGGCCCCGTTTACACTCATCATCGTCGCCGCGAGTTTTCTATTGGATAGGGGGTACAATGTACATCATGCCAAAGCTATCCGGTACGAGATTGTGACGCTATCCGGTATAGTGTAAACGATTGCTCTATCCGACAGAGATCATTCCATAGCACAACATGGCGATAACAACTGGTATAGTGTAAATGGAACCTATATTGAGTGAAATTAAAATAATGGAAAGTTAGGAAAGGGCAGCTTTATCAATTAAAATAAGAACTAAATGGAAATGAAATAAATAAAGTTTTTTAAACAATGGTCATTAGTCTGTTTTGTTATGACACAAGCATGCCAACTCACACTGTTCATTAAAATACCGCCATAAGACGTTGAGGAGCCATTCTGAAATATATCATCAGTAAATCAAATGAAATAAAACGAACTTTTACTAAAATTGAATTAAAGAAAATCAGCAAAGAGGCTAAAAAACTGAAAAGAAAAAGTCAAAAGGTTAGGGGAGGGATGAATAATGTTTGGGGATTTAGTTTAGGACAGTCTCTAAGGACGAGTAAGATCTTGTGCATCAGAACACCAATGTTGTCAGTAATACTCATGATGCCACAAGTATTGAAAGAAAGAGGGTGGAAGCTGATGGAAAAGTAGGCGTGAATACTTGTTATTAGACATCCAATAAGTGTACTGCGCTTAAAATACAGGAAGTCAATAACACTAATGCTAGATGCATAGAATATTAGATTTATTAAAAGATTACCGACAATACAAATACTATACCACATGTGTCTTCGTGTGATTATTCAGTCTCTCTATATGCACTTGATAGGTACCTCTCATTTCTAGATTTTCAGGCATATTAGAAGACACACGGCGGCGTTGGCATACATTGCAACACAGAGTACAGCTATTTCTTTTCCAAATTTGAAAGAAAAAATATACGAAAGGGTTGAAAACTGCTTGGAGATAAAATAAATAAACAGTGTAATCTGGGAACGTCAATTGCGGTACCCGTGCCACTATCTGTATTGCAAATATTGTGTATGGAAAAGTACATATCATGAAGATAGCTGTAACAGAAATGGAGTATGCTAAGATCGAAATGTTTTGCGTCTGCTGATCTCCACCTGTTGGTGATTTTCGCGTCATCATTCTAAAGTTTATGACGAAATAGCAAGCAGCAATGATACTGGCAGCAACAAAAGGAGAGAATAAAAGTATTCGATTGTAGATGTAAAATCGAATCGGTACTGGAACTGCTACAACAACTGAAGCCAACCACAACAGCAACACAGTTGTGATGCTGTGCTTCCTTGTTATCCAAATAGATGCTTTAAGTGGATACAGTACCGCAACCAGTCTTTGAATGGCGATGAATAACAAATGCAAAGCGGAGGAAAGACTTGATGAGTAAATGCAAAATATAAAAGCGTTAGAGTACATCTTCGATTTCATCAAAATCGGTCGCACATATATAATGGTACCCAGCACCAGTGTTGTTAAAGCAAGTAGTAAATCGGAGAGAGCAAGGCTAATTAGCGCTATGTCAAAGGGTAGTTTTGTCCTTCTTGCATGAAACAATGATGCAATCTCACAGGAGTTCAATGCAATCCCCAAGCCACAAATTGACAAAGTTGCAGCACTGTCAGACATGTTTCTGAAAGGTAGTCTACTTTATCATGATATCAAGTGATGTAATCTAGAATAGAAAACAAATTGTCATTATGCGCATAGGCAAAGAGAAATAAATAAATATACATATATATGCATTTATTTATTTATTTATAGATTCTGAATATAGTAATGAAAAATGATAAAAACTGAATCAAAAGTTCATAAATGTAAGTTTAATCTGAATGCTTACCTTAGTTGCATTGTAGGATAATTGCTGCTCATAAGATACGACTAAACATATAAGTTGCTCTTACATACACAAATTCATGCACAGGGCACGAAAGTATTGCTTGAGGTTTAATTACACAATCATAATGTAAATAAGGCGTAAACGAACCACATGATTGGACTATTAACCTGTAAACACAGCGTACTGCTGTTAATGACTTTTGCAGTACAGCAAATGTTAGCTCAAACTCTCTT
>OLMO02000257.1:21724029-21735555 GCA_900291935.2 Cassiopea xamachana | reverse complement strand
AGTATGTAATGTGGTATTGGCATCGTCTGTACTTCGTAGCAAATTTAGTATTTCATTCAGCTATCATTACTGTCAAATACTTGCTGAATATTTCATATACTCGCTCTAAGTGTGATATGCTTGCTGTATGTTAAAGGTTGTTTATCTAGTGAGTGTGGTGTAAGAAATATTCTCACTTATTCCTCCATCAATTCTCACCCTCTTTCTCTTCATACCGTTATCATTACTAGTGATGCTAGCAACAGCATGGATTTTTTGAATTTCAAGAGTTCATTCATTAGCAGAAACCGATCTATATTAAATTCCCGATTATTGTTTATCTCTCTCATAACCTTTTCAGCTTATCTTTTCGTTCTCGCTACCCTCGTTGTAAATATTGTTTATTTCAAATTTAGTTTATATAAGTTTACTGCACTTTGTTTACTTTATTGATGATGGAACTCATAATATGTTTCAAACGTCCTATGTCTGTATGCTAATGAAAAATTTCATTAAGCATTCTTCCATAATAAAGAAACAGTCAAATGGCTGTCTTCTTCATCATTTAGGTGTTTCCTTTCCCAAGAAGGCAACACTTGCCTTCAAAAGAACACTTCGTATTTCTTTGTATCTCCGCGATTCTCTTTTGAAGGAAGTTCGAAGTTCTCTTTTGAAGGAAAATGCCTTGACACTAAGTGGCACTGAAGAAGCCATTAGAAGCTATCGTTGGAAGTTAGAGTTAATGTACTTGAAGTGTGGAAATATATCAATTTTTATTTTGTTCAACATGTACCGTAAAGCTATGCTTGGTTCATTACAATATTTGCCCCGTGTACAACGGGCAATGTCGTCGTCAATTCACCAGAGAGAAATCGATTACAAAACAACTATGCTCAATCAAGACTTTGAGTCAAAGAAATATAACTGACTATTTTTCATCCTTATAGCTTTAACCTTGGTTATGAAAAATGTTACTGTAACATGCCTCTTTGCTATTTTGGGCATAAAATGATATCAACAAGCAATCTCTCCCTTTCATTCCTGTCCTGTACAGAACGGCCATCCTCTATAATGGCCAAAATTGGTAATCCCCGTGACTGTTCCAGGCAAGTTTCACTGTATTACTTTTCTGATTACATATAGCAATGCCTAGGACTCTTTGCAATCATAAGACAACTATACCTCTTAGCACAATCTAAATGATTCTGAACTCGATATTGATACGGGTAATGAATGGAATCGATTGAAAGTGAACATGGATGTTTACTGCAAGTTAAATTTGTATGCTGTTCTTTAATTAAAACCTTTTATTGCACTTTGCCTAATAATCCAAGCAAGCACAATTTTCATGATCTATGTGAAAATTCTTTTTGCATTTTCTTCAATAGCACTGAACCAGAGCGTGTTTCACACGACTTCTCAACAGGAACATAAAGTAATGACTACAGAACCTCCCAGATTTTCTGGAAAGAAAATTCAATCTTTTATAAAGTGTGTTGACTTTANAAGTGTTATTTTAATTTCTATATGTGAAGTAGACAGATATAAAATATCTCAGTTTAAGCATGTCAACATTGCTTAGTTGAGTTGAACCATGTCTCTTGTTCTCGTTGTCTTCATTCTGCGATTTGTAATTAGAGTAATTTATAAATTATTACAGGTTCAGAAACGGTTGAGAACATTGAAGCTCAGCGAGAAACAAGTAGTCTTGCAAAAAGATGAGCATGTATATATATATATATATATATATATATATATATATATATATATATATATATATATATATATATATATATATATATATATATGACATGAATCATGCGTACATAGACATCAAATAGTTCGTTCTAGCTCTTTGAATCTATCTTTTTACATTGCAGCACCGAATGCTCGGACAAGAAAGATCTTCATTTGAGAATTATGACTTTGCCAGTCACTGTTTCATCCATTGTAATCGGTGACTTGGGTATTACACTCAACTTCTGTCAGATTGTATCGTTGCTCAGTGCAAAAAGGACGAAAGCACCATTCGATGTAACACTAATTAGTCTTGCCATTTCAGATTTTTTGCTTTCTTCTTTAGCAAGCGCCAGTAACATTATCAATCACTCACTGCCAAATGTAGCAATGTTAAAGCTATTCAGACATTTCACCATCATCTTGTTCAATTTATTAGCCGTGTCCTCAAGTTTGCATATGTGGTTCGTTGCAATCCAAGGATTAATTGCTGTGCTATACCCACTCAAACTATCTACTTGGATAACAAAGAAGAGAAGTGTTGTAACGTTGTTGTTGTTGTGGCTAGTATCGTCTGTTCTCTCCACCCTATTATCAATGGATAATTATACCTACGAGAGAATATTCATTTGCTCTCCGTTCTTTTCGACAACAGTTCTGATTGTCTGCTATTTCATTATCAATCATAAAATGCTAACTCGTAAAGCACTAACAGTTAGAGGACAGCGAACACAAAGTATGTCGATCTTAGTGTACTCCAGTACTATTACTGTCATCTACATAATAACAATATTTCCAATGACTATCGAGTCCATACGACAACCAGTTCTTCTGCGAAAGATAGATTTCATAACTAATGCCCATCAACTATTCTTTCTGCAAATAGGTTTGGATCCCTGTGTTTATTTCTTCTCTCAGATTTTGAGGAGAGGGAGCTGCAGAACATGGTACATTTTCTATCACTGTAGTAGATCTGAGAAAGCTTCTACAAATAAGGAGGTAGGAAACATGAAAACAAGAAGAAGACAAGGGACTAGTCTTTAGAAGAAATACTTTTTAAGAAGTATTATTGTTAGTTTCAGACAATTGAAGTGTTATTGGATTTTGATCAACAAGCACATCGACGTTAGCTTTGAAATAAACCTCTTTGTGTTCTTATATGATGAGGTAGTTTCAGTAATCAGAGTGCTCGTTCCTAACTCAGAATCCTAATACAGAAGAAGGACGGTAGACAACTTAGCATTGACATACTATAGCAATACATTTAACCACTCAAAGCACTGTTGGTAGAAACATAGGTATGAACATACACATCTCCATTATGCTTGCACTGTCTGAGACTATTTCCATGAAAGAGGTTGATGAGTTTGCCTTCCATTGGATATAAAATGAGCAATCATCAAGAGCCTAGTTGGAATGCCATACTACAAAGGTTCCACTTATTTGCAGTCACAATATACAACATCAGGCTGTAGGTTCTTAATAAATGAGAGTTCTTATTTCCGTGCTTTTGGTGTATGAGAAAGTTTTTTGAAAAATACTAAAGTTTTCTTAATGCTTTCTTAGCATTACTTATTGAGCTGCTATTTATTTGCATGTGTATATAAACCTAAAAGGATGGCAATCATTTGCCACCAGCAGAGGATGAAGTTATAGAAAAGAAGACCAGCATAGCATACATAACATGTTATACACATATCAGTGTAATCTAACATGCATTTCAACTTGCTTAGGCCTCAAAAATCAAGAATTGAACATCTCATGCAGTTGATCACTACTTCGTATAAGGGAATTTTGTTATAAAAAATGCACGTGGTCGACATCTAACGTCCAGAGACACTCGATCCAATCAACATTCCCAGCCAATATTTTGATATTCTTTCTTTCTTGAGTTGGGCCTAATCATAGGAAATTGTTGAAGAAAACCATTCTACCACCGATATTCATAAGGTAAAATATACTTCAGTAATTGTTTGTTTGATATCATACTTCTTCCACTGTTGTAAGTATGAGTGTATCAACTGAGAAGAGATTTATTTTACTAAATGAAGTACAAGGAACGTGCCTTAGCGCAGAGGTATAGAAGAAGTAAAGGATTGGTCAGCACCCCTCTCACATGTCTCGGAAATAAAAGATAAAAGTAGATGAAGTAAATACTTTGAAGACAAAGTATTTAATTAAAAGCTTTTGAGAATAGTTAGTTCACAAAATGTGAAGTATTGGAAACGCTTACTTACTGGAACTCCTTCTGAGTCTCTTATATGAATGTGTGGGTCATTTTCTTAGTTTCTTATTGAAGCACCCCAACAAAATGCCCCCCCTTCGCTATCAATTTACTTCTATACCACTACTTAGAGGCCAACTCTATAGAACGGTCATCTGTCCATAGCGGTCATCAATTAGCCAGCTCTGTTAATCTACATAACAAGTTACCATTATAGAGCGGTAACCTCTAACGTGGTCAACAGTTATATTCAAAACGAAAAGGATCGGTTTAATATTGTGGAGGAGCTAGGGTGTGAACTAGAGAGAGACTAGGGAAGAGTGTTGAAATGGAGAGAAAATGATGAAAGACTTGGATTAAGAAACTAGTAGAAGCTGTCGTTGGAATTTAGAGTAAATCTACTTGAATTATGGAAATAATCAATTTTTTTTACCATGTACCGTGAAGCTATGCTTGGTTCGTTACAATATTTGTCCTGTTTATAACTGACTATTTTTCATCCTTGTAGCTTTAACCTTGGTTATGAAAAATGTTACTGTAACATGCCTCTTTGCTATTTTGGGCATAAAATGTTATCAACAAGCAATCTCTCCCTTTCATTCCTGTCCTGTACAGAACCGCCATCCTCTATAATAGCCAAAATTGGTAAGCCCAGTGATTGTTCCAGGCAAGTTTCACTGTACTCTCTTTATGATTACATATAGCAATACCTACGACTCTTTGCAATCAGAAAACAACTATACCTCTTAGCACAATGTAAATCATTCTGAACTCGATATTGATACGGGTAATGAATAGAATCGATTGAAAGTGAATATGGATGTTTACTGCAAGATACATTTGTATGCTGTTCTTTAATTAAAACCTTTTATTGCACTTTGCCTAATAATCCAAGCAAGCACAATTTTCATGATCTATGTGAAAATTCTTTTTGCATTTTCTTCAATAGCACTGAACCAGAGCGTGTTTCACACGACTTCTCAACAGGAACATAAAGTAAAGACTACAGAACCTTCCAGATTTCCTGGAAAGAAAATTCGATCTTTTACAGAGTGAGTAGACTTTAACTGTTATTTTAATTTCTATATGTGATGTAGACAAAACTAAAATATCTCAATTTACGCATGCCAAAATGGTTGAGTATCATTTCTGCATCGAACTCGAGCGTATTCTTGGCATAGAAGCAGTTGCACTTTCGGCCTCTTGTGGCAAGTGCAAAGCATATGAGGTCCAAGCCAAGCTGACGTAACAGTTCATCTAAAATTTGTAAGCCAAATGTTTGTTATTTTCAGTAACGTGCCGAAGGGCTATTACGAGGGTGGTGTAGCATAAGAAACTTATTACCGACAAACGAGGACTGTTGCACCAGATTTTTCCGACTTACTAAATAATTACCGATCGAAGATAAGCCTACGACTTATGTGAAAGTGAAAGGCTGGGTATCTGCCAAACCCCTACATCGGAACACCCCTTGTTATTATGCAAAGAATTGTAGATGATTATGATCACGGTATGCAGTCAACTCCGTTTATGATCACTCAATCTACAGTCATACTTATGGCTTATTTTTGAAAAATTAGCCATGGCCACACCCTTAAAAGCACACTCCGCATAAATGTTACATCATACTTACTATATTGTGCTTATTTAACTACACCTTGCATCATGCCTCTCCAGTTAAGCATAATATCGTGTGCTTTAGTTCAGGGTGCACCTCCATCAAAGTGCATCTCGAATCTATTTTGCGTTTTACTTTAGTTAATACCACTTTGCTCTTTTCTCTCAGTCTCGTGCATACATCTGTTTTAGTAATCAACGCATTTTTGGGCTTTTCTCATAGAAAAAGTGTATGGAAAGCGCTTTCTTACCAATATACAGTTAACGCAATAGTTCTCAATTAACAAATCGCTTTAATAAGAATGCTTACTTTACTATTGAGCCGCAATACTCTCAAAGCATTTTCATTTTGAGAATAAGATCGTTAATAACAACTCTTCCAGAGAATAACTAAAGTAATCCCAGATAATTGCGGACAGAAATCATAACATGTATGTATGTGTGTAAGACATTCTATTCTCAAATCTCATGGTTTTGCAGTTGTCACAAATATTAATCTGCTTTCCTGCGTGAATACAAACATTTATGCATTTATACATATATCTATACAAATGTGTGTGCTATAACTAAGCTATATCGTAGATAGCTCTACACATAATGCTGTACTTTCAATTCTAGAAGATATCCAGATTAGCAAGACGAAGCACTTCACCATTTGAGAAATATGTCCTTTGTTGACACCATCGTCAATTTTACCACCTGCATCTTAGGCACTGCTCTTAACTTCTGCGAGATTGCATCTTTGCTTCATACAAGAAGAACGAAGTTACCTTTCGATATAACACTCATAAGCCTTGCTATGTCAGATTTATTGCTAGCTATAGCAACACTGATATTCAGATATTCAGTATAGTCCTTAACTCAGTACTGAATTCGGCTACGTCGAAGGTGCACGAAAGTTTGTACGTTAATCTTTTCACCTTCAGCATTTTCGCATCAAGCTTATCTTCTGCTTTGCATATGTGGTTCATCGCAATCCAAAGATTAATTGCCGTACTCTATCCATTTAAAGTATCTATTTGGATGACAAGAAAGCGAAGCATTATCACTGTGTTGCTGATATGGGTACTTTCGATTTCTGTTACAGCTCTAGTATCGCTTAAACATTACACCTACCAACGATTTCTAATGCACAGTCCTTTGTTGTCAGCAGTTGTTATTGTTGTGTGCTATTCCATCATTAGCTATAAAATGATGACAAGAAAGAGACCAACAGTTGGATCCCAGCAAACGCAAAACCTATCTGTCTTACTATACTCCATTTCCTTCACAGGGATATTCATGATCTGCACATTTCCATACGCTATTAATGCAATTAAGCAGCCAGTACATATACTTCCAATACCCATCCCAGAATACGCTTTCCACTTGTTTTTTCTGCCAGTCGTTTTCGATCCTGTTATTTACTTTTTCTTTCAAATTTTGAAGAAGAGAATCATGACTTGTGTAATGTGTTACAGTGCTTGTCACTGTTTTGGATTTGAGAACATGTCTTCAAAGGACTTGACTGTTTCCATGCAAAGCCTATCCAATAAATTATTATCAGATTTTAAAGTGCATTTGTCATTTCTTTCAATAAAAGTACACTAACTGTATTATACTGATTGCAAAACGATGACTAATCAATCACTCAAATTGGACAGCAAGAAATGGGATTTATTTATTTTCCTGATTGCCAAAAGATGACTAATCAAACACTCAAACTGGAAGGCCAAAATTTTGACGTCTAGTTTTCGAGCCTAGACCTTTCAAGCATTGTAGTTGAAGCTTGGTGCATATCCTCTTCCCTTTTGGTCACTAAAGTATGCAGATTAACGGTTTTGCCCAAAGCCTAGCCCTTCTGAAAGTGTTGGCAATTAATGCACTTGAAATAAATAAGCTACAAACTCTGCCAAAAATCTTGGAACCCTTGCATTATTTTTGTTGTTCATATTGTAGTTTCCCCCTCTCCCCCTCAAACTAATATTGTTATATACAGTGTTGACAGGTAAAGAAAAGTCGCTATGCTTGCAGACCCTTCTCTGACAAAAAAACACTTAGTTCAGCATTATTTTCAAAGGAGATGGGATTTTCATCTTTCAACATGGATCAACATGGATAAGAAACTTATATTTATCAGAAATCATACAATAATTAAATAGTGTTCCAAGAACTTTTGGCAGAGATTGCACATTCGTACTTCTGTAAATCTCAATTGCAAACATTTCGTATTAGTTCCTATTTCCTTATTGGTAGCTATTGCACTTGCAGTTATTGAATGACTTTGAGATACTTTTTAGATTGCTTAATAAATGTTGCTCTCTCTCCATTGTTGCATCCATCTGAGAGGGAAGTAGTCTTTCATCAGTGTTAGAAACTATAGCAAATGATTCCTGATTCTATTGATGCAAGATAAAGTGTCATTGAACTCAAAGCACAACTACATTTTCAACTGTACGTAAATGTTACAAAACATTAAGAGCAAGGGATTTTACTAAATTCTCTGCTTGGTTTCTCTAAACAAAACAGATTAATGCCACAGCTGATCGGCATATTGACAAGAGCAAATAATGAAATCACAGAAGATGGGACTCTAATTAACACCGTCTTGTTCTACTTTCATCCAGAGCTGCAAGCTGTGTTTATGAATGTAGTTAAGCCATATGCTGTTGTGTAGTTATAGGTTCATATTCGCAAAAATTTCACATTACTGTTGTGCACTTTTGATTCCTGCAACTGAATTTCAATCTTCTTCGTATGACCATTCGAGAGCACAGTGCGTCAAGACTCTACTCATTCTACTTGAGACATTAACTCCATGACAACAGGTCTGATCATTTGAATCATGCCATCTGGTTGATGCCATTTATTATTTCATATTTCCAAAATATATTTATGTATTCTGATACATACATACTAACGCTTATCTTCGTAAAAATGTCATATTCTATATATCGCTTAAACATGAACAACTGCATTTATGCTGGAAACTCCTTTCTTGAAATCTACGCGTGTATGTGTATGTAAACAACCATCCATCCATACATACATGCATACATGCATGCATGTATTAAAATGAGAAGTGCCATCAGGGACAAGTAAAAACAATTCCCAATCACAAGGAGAAGTATGCGATGTAGACTTGGTATTAGACTTGGCAGTTAGATGCTGCTGTCATTGATGTAGCTGTATATTTAAATCTGTATACCTGAAAAGTGTGCTAAAAGAGGCAATCAACCTCATTCCTGTAGTACTAGCTCTAGCTACCATCTTTCGACCTTCTCATTCACGATAACCTGCTTATCCTTAGAAACTGTCCTTCATTTAATTCCCAATCGTAGTCGACTCCTCACAAGTACTTTTGAAATCTCACTTTCGTTCTCTTTGGCTTCTTTGTTAATTCTCCTCTTCCATGTGGTGCATGTAGATTCGCTCTATTTTATTTGCTTAACTGATAATGGATCCTAGAATGGATCTGAAACATCTTATTGTGTTGCATGAATGAGGAATGCTTGTTAACATGTGTGCCACAGTTCAAAAGTCCAATGAAAGTCGTTTGAAAATTGCAGCTCTCTACTGAGTCGTCTAGGCCTTAAGTTACATAGTGAATTGCGTTTAATACGAAACTACCTTTCGATATAACGCTGATTAGCTTTGCCATCTCAGATTTACTGCTAGCTCTGTTTTTAGCCATGACAACTGTAATAATTATGTACTGCCTATTGGAAGTACGTCATCATTGTATCGAAAGATTTTTATCTTCTTCTTCTTCTTGTTAAGTTCGTCTTCTGCCTTGCATATTCTTTTCATCGCAATCCAAAGACTGATTGCTGTACTGCTTCCTCTCAAAGTATCTATCTTGATAACAAGGAAGAGAAGTGCTATAACGTTGTTGCTGCTGTGGCTGATCTCAATTGCTGCTTCAATTCCAATTGCCAATTACATCTACCAAGGAATTGTTATATCTACTCCTTTCATTTCAGCAATAATTGTTGTTGTTTGCTATTTCATCATTAGCTTCATAATGATGAAAAGAAGAGCACCAGCTGTTGCAGGACAGCATAAGTAAAATACTTCAGTCTTAGTATAGTCTATTTTGTTGTTGTTATTATTGTTTACTTTATTTTGAATAGGCTGTTCTACCCAGTTTTCTCAGCTAATTTAGGCCTACTATGCATGCCGCATCCAGGCATGGGACCCCTAGCTTAACGTCCCTTCCAAAGGACGATGGAATGAGCTCTGTTGGTCGTTCATCTTGAAGATCGCCCATCCAGTTTCTGACCGTACACAGCCATGCTTAACTTCAGTTAAACCAATGGAAATGGCTGGGCTACTTGGCCACTCACCCCTCTATCTCTATAACTGTAATATTCATAATATGCACACTTCCATTCGCAATATTTGCAATACAAGAGCAAGTTCCATTGGTAAGAATGACCCTTCCAAGTTATGTCCTCCACTTATTCTACCTCCAAGTGGTACTGGATCCTATTCTTTACTTTTTCTGTCAAGTTTGGAAGAGAATGAAGTGCACGATGTGTCGCCGCCATTGCCAATGCTGTGTGTCTGCGAATGTGTCGACGAATATCAAAATAAGACGTGCCATCAGGGACAAATGAAAATATTTTCCAATCACACGGAGAAGTATGTGATGTAGACTTGGTATTAGAGTTGGCAGCTAGATGCTGCTGTCAATGATGTAGCTGTATATTTAAATCTATATACCTGAAAAGTGTGTTAAAAGAAGCATTCAACCTCATTCCTGTAGTACTAGCTCTAGCTACCATCTTTCGACCTTCTCATTCACGATATCCTGCTTATCCTTAGAAACTGTCCTTCATTTAATTCCCAATCGTAGTCGACTCCTCACAAGTACTTTTGAAATCTCACTTTCGTTCTCTTTGGCTTCTTTGTTAATTCTCCTCTTCCATGTGGTGCATGTAGATTCGCTCTATTTTATTTGCTTAACTGATAATGGATCCTAGAATGGATCTGAAACATCTTATTGTGTTGCATGAATGAGGAATGCTTGTTAGCATGTGTGCCACAGTTCAAGAGTCCAATGAAAATCGTTTGAATATTGCAGCTCTCTACTGAGTCGTCTAGGCCTTACGTTACATAGCAAATTGCGCTTTCCTTCATAAGGAACACTCCTACTTTAATGAAGATTGAAAACAATTGAAAAGTCCGCCTTGCTTTACTTTTGGACTTCATATATTTATGGAGAAAACTCCAACTACACAAGCTGATTAATAATAGAATGTTTTACTTACTATTTCTAAGATATAATACTCTTCAGGTGTTTTAATTATAGTTGCTTAACGCAAAAGAAAATGAATGTTAATCAATGAATTAAAGTTTTGTTATTACGTTTAAGTAAAATTTGATATCGTAAAATCAACATGCGGATTTAATTTCAGTGTTCTATGGCAAATCAAACACACCCTTACAATGAACCTTTAATTAGCTCTTTCCAAAAAGATTGGCCTTAGATCTGAATTAGAAGAAGCTCAGTGATGATTTGATGAGAACAATCAATTAATTCAAAGAAAGAAGAGAGTTTGAGCTAACATTTGCTGTACTGCAAAAGTCATTAACAGCCGTACGCTGAGTTTACAGGTTAATAATCCAATCATGTGGTTCGTTTCCGCCTTAATCACATTATGATTGTGTAGTTACACCTTAAGCAATACTTTTGTGCCCTGTGCATGAACTTTTGTATGAAAGAGCACGTTTTATGTTTACTCGTATTTTATGAGCAGCAATTATCCTACAATGCAGCTAAGGTAGCTCACATTTTGATTCAGATTGCACTTACATTTATGACCTTTTGATTCAGCTCGTATCAATTTTCGTTACTATATTCACAAGATATAAATGAATAAAAATGTGTATATATATAAATATATATTTATATATAAATATAGATATAAATATATATATATATATATATATATATATATATATCTATATATATATATATGTAGATA
>OLMO02000257.1:21699793-21712035 GCA_900291935.2 Cassiopea xamachana | reverse complement strand
CCGTAAATGAAACCGTCCAGCACGAGTGGTGTTAGAACGAACAGTAAATCGGAGATGGCAAGGCTGATTATTGTTATATCGAAAGGTAATGTTGTTCTTTTTGCATAAATAAGCGATGCAATCTCACAAGAGTTGAGGACAATTCCCAAACCACAGATTGAGAGAGTTACCGTAGTGCCAGACATGTTCCACAGAGCAATGTACTTCGCAACGATTTTCGTTGATATAATCTAGGATAGAAAACACAGCATTTTACTTAAATAAATGTAGATATTATTCTATTATAAATATATATATATATATATATATATATATATATATATATATATATATATATATATATATATATATCTACGGAAGGTAGGAATTTCTACAGCAATTCGAATCAAGTGTCCTGAAAAATGTGGACTTGCCTAAGCTGTCCTACGGAAAGAGCCATGTTCTACAACTTTGAGAAATCATATGAAGTAATCTTGATTGCTAACAATTATGCAAAAACCAGCATAGCATTGTTTTAAATACAATTCAGCACTGAGCGGTGTAAGGAAAAATGTGACGGTAGGTGGACCATACTGGAAATTATGAAATTGGTGTGCCACAGATATGCACCAAAGGAAATCTGTGGTGCGCCAGTTTTGCTCCAAGTCGCTATCTGCATACAAGGGTGTGACTAGGCCCTTTCCGTTGGGGATTGTGGAACGTTTTGACCATTTGACCAGCTACTGTGGCTAAAAAAGTCACAGAGAAAACTAAATCACTGGCTACATGCTCTAAGCCATGTCAGTTATTGCAGCATGAGTATGGCAAATGCCATTTTTAACGCAAAAGTGCGCCAGAGTACAAGAATCAGAGACTATGTTACGCCACAGATCTGTTGAGCGACATGCGCCGATTCCTCTCTGGTAAGTGAAGAAGTAGATACACGCATCTCTTCACACGTATATATTTTGTAGGACTATTAAGGCTCAGAATCAATAAAATTTAAGAATAATTTTAGAAAGAAGAAGACTGAGGTTTCAATGAGACATGGAATTATTATGCATACGAGTTATTATTATTGTTTTTGGATTAACTTTTGTACTATCGANNATACAATGCTTATTGTTCTGTTCCACTCTTGCTTTGTTTCATGATGAAGCAAAACCTGAACAAAGATTGAAGTGTGCTCCCTGGATTTCGCACTTTAAAATAATTTGAGAATAATCTTAGTCTCAAAATTAAAAATGCTTTGAGAGGATTGCGGCTCAATAGTAAATTAGGCATTCTTATTAAAAGGATTCGTTAATTAAGAACTTTTGCGTTAACTTTATATTGGTAGGGAAACTCTTTCCATACACTTTTTCCTATGAGAACAGCCCCCACTGGGCAATAAATGTGATCACTACTAAAACAAATTTTTGCACAAGACTAAGAGAAAAGAACTAATTGGTATTAACTAAAGCACAACACAAAATAGATACGAGATTCTCTTTGATGGAGGTGCACCCAGACCAACAGCACACGATACTGTGCTAAACTGGAGAGATATCAAGCCAGGAGTAGTTTAATAAGCACAATATAGTTAGTATGATGTAGCATTTATGCGGAGTGTATTTCTAAGGGTTTGGCCATGGCTAACTTTTGAAGAATAAGTCATTAAGTATAACTGTAGATTGAGTGATCATAACCGGAATTAGCTGCATACGGTGATCATAATCATCTAAAATTCTTAGCATGATGTAGGGGTTTGGCGGGTGCCAAATCTTCCACTTTCACTTAAGCCGTAGGCTTATCTTTGATCGGTAATCATTTGGTTAGTCGGTTAAATCTGGTGCAATAATCCTCGTTTTTCGGTAATTTTGGTTCATTTTGTAGCCTGTAGGCAAATTTCTAATGCCACACCATCCTCGTAACAGCCTTTTGGCACGCTAATGAAAATAATCCAAATGTTAGATGAACTGTTTCGTCAGCTTGGCTAGAACTTTATATGCTTGCACATCCCACAAGAGGCCGAAATTGCAACTGCATCTATGCCAAGAATACGGTCGTGTTTGATGCAAAATTGATACCCAACAACTTTGGCATGCTTAAATTGAGGTATTTTATATTTGTCTACTTCATATATAGAGAAATTAAAATAACACTTAAAATCTACTTACTCTACTAACAATAGAATTTTCGTTCCAGAAAATCTGGAAGGTTCTGCAGTCTTTACGTACCGTTCCTATTGAAAATTCGTTTGAAACATGCTCTGGTTCATTGCTATTGAAGAAAATATAAAAAGAATTTTCACATAGATTATGAAAGTTGTGTTTGCTTGGATTATTAGGCAAACTACAATAAAAGGTTTCAATTAAAGAAAAGCATACAAATTTATTTTGCAGTAAACATCCATGTTCACTTTCAATCGATTCCATTCATTACCCGTATCAATATCGAGTTCAAAATAATTTAGATTGTGCTAAGAGGTATAATTGTATTCTGATAGCAAGGAGTCCTAGTCATTGCTATGTTTATAAGAAAGCAAGTACATTGAAACTTGCCTGGAACAGTCACTGGGCTTACCAATTTTGGCTGTTATAGAGGGTGGCCTTTCTGTACAGGACAGGAATGAAAGGGAGAGATTGTTTGTTGATGTCAGTTTATGCCCAAAATAGCAAAGAGGCGTGTTATGGTAACATTTTTCATAACCACGGTTAAAGCTATAAGGATGAAAAATAGTCAGTTATAATACTCTGACTGATTGATTGATCATTATTGTGTAATTCAAGTGCTTCTGGTGAATAGACGAAGAAATTGACCGTTGTACACATGGCAAATATTGTAATGAACCAAGCATAGCTTTACGGTACATGTTGAACAAAATACCAATGGANATATATTTCCACACTTCAAGTACATTAATTCTAATTTCCAACGATAACTTCTACTAGTTTCTTCAAAAGAGAACTTCGTACTTCCTGCAAAAGAGAATCTCGTGGATGCAAAGAAGTACGAAGTGTTCTTTTGAAGGCAAGTGTTGCCTTCTTGGGAAAGGTAACACCAAAATGATGAAGAAGAGAGCCATTTGACTGTTTCTTTATTACAGAAGCATGCTTACTGGCATTTTTCATTAGCATACAGCCATAGGACGTTTGGAACATATTATGGGATCCATCATCAATAAAACAAATAAAATACTCCAAACTTATATAAACCAAATTTGAAATAAACAATATTACAAGCGAGGGTAGCGAGAACGAAAAGATGAACTGAAAAGGTTATGAGAGAGATTAACGATAATCGGTAACTTAATATAGATCGGTTTCTGCTGATAATGAATGAACTCTTGAAAATCAAAGCATCCATGCTGTTGTTAGCACCTCTAGTAATGATAAAAGTATGAAGAGAAAGAGGGTGACAATTGATGGAGGAATAAGTGAGAATATTTCTTACTACACACTCACTAGAAATACAAACTTTAAAGTACAGCAAGCATATGATAAGTTAAAGCTATTATATGATAAAATGATATCCGGTATAGTACAAACGATTCCTCTATTACGACAGAGATCATTACATAACGCAACACTACGATAAAAACTGGTATAGTGTAAATGAGGCCTATATCAAGTGAAAGTAAAATAATGGTTAAAATAAGAACTAAATGGAAATGATGTAAGTAACGTTTTTTAAACAATATTCATTCGTCTATTTTGTTATGACACACACATGCCAACTGGCACTATTCATTAAAATACCGTCATAAGACATTGAGGAGCCAGTCTGAAATACATAATCAGTAAATCAAATGAAATACAACGAACTTATACTAAAATTGAATAAAACAAAATCACCAAAGAGGCTAAAAAACTGAAAAGAAAAAGTCAAAGATTAGGGGAGGGATGAACGTTGTTTGGGGATTTAGTGTATTACAGTCTCTAAGGACGAGTAAGCTCTTATGTATCAGAACACCAGTGTTGTCAGTAATACTCATGATACCACAAGTAAGAAATGAAAGAAGGTGAAAGCTGATGGAAAAAGAGGCGTGAATGCTTGTTATTACACATCCATTAAATACACAATTCATACAGTACAGCAAGTTAATGACACTAATGCTAGATGCATAGAATACTAGACTTATTAAAGATTACCAACAATACAAATACTATATCACATGTGTCTCCGGGTGATTACTCGGTCTCTTTACATGCACTTGTTAGGTACCTCTCATTTCTAGATTTTCACGCATATGAGAAGACACACGGCTGCGTTGGCATACATTGCAACACAGAGTACAGCTACTTCTTTTCCAAATTTGAAAGAAGAAATATACGAATGGGTTGAACGCTGCTTGGAGATAAAATAAATAAACAGTGTAATCTGGGTACTTCACTTTCCGTACCCGTACCACTTTCTGTATTGCAAATATTGTGCATGGGAAAGTACATATCATGAAAATAGCTGTAACAGAAATGGAGTATACTAAGATCGAAATGTTTTGCGTTTGCTGATCTCCACCTGTTGGTGCTCTTCGTGTCATCATTCTAAAGTTTATGACGAAATAACAAGCAGCAATGACACCGGCGGAAATAAAAGGAGAGAACAAAAGTATTCGATTGTAGATGTAATATCCGATCGATGCTGGAACTGCTACAACAACTGAGGCCAACCACAACAGCAACACAGTTATGATGCTGTGTTTCCTTGTTATCCAAATAGATGCTTTAAGTGGATACAGTACCGCAACCAGTCTTTGAATGGCGATGAATAGCAAATGCAAAGCGGAGGAAAGACTTGATGAGTAAATGCAAAACATAAAAGCGTTAGAGTACATCTTCGATTTTGTCAAAATCGGTCGTACATACACCATGGTACTCAGCATAAGTGTCGTTAAAGCAAGCAGTAAATCGGAGAGAGCAAGGCTAATTAGCGCTATGTCAAAAGGTAGTTTTGTCCTTTTTGCATGAAACAATGATGCAATCTCACCGGAGTTCAATGCAATGCCCAAGACACAAATTGACAAAGTTGAAGCAATGTCAGACATGTTTCTGAACGGTAGTCTACTTCGTCATTATATCAAGTGATATACTCTATAATAGAAAACAAAATGTCATTATGCGTATAAGCAAAGATAAATATATATATATATATATATATACACATATATATATATATCTATGTATATATTTATATATTTATAGATATACATTTACTTATTTATTTATGTTTTTTAAATATAGTAGTGAAAAATGATGCAATCCGAATCAAAATGTAAGCCTACCTTAGCTGCATTGTAGGATTATTGCTGCTCATAAAATACGAGTAAACATATAACGTGCTCTTACATACACAAATTCATGCACAGGGCACGAAAGTATTGCTTGCGATGTAATTACACAATCATAATGTAAATACAGCGGAAACGAACCACATGATTGGACTATTAACCTGTAAACACAGCGTACTGCTGTTAATGACTTTTGCAGTACAGCAAATGTTAGCTCAAACTCTCTTCTTTTTGAATTTATTGATTATTCTCATCAAATCATCACTCAGCTTCTTCTAATTCAGATCTACTTTCCAATTATTTTCTATCCTCAATGAAGTGCGAGTGTTCCTTATGAAGGAAAACGCAATTCACTATGTAACTTAAGGCCTAGACGACTCAGTAGAGAGCTGCAATTTTCAAACGACTTTCATTGGACTTTTGAACTGTGGCACACATGTTAACAAGCATTCCTCATTCATGCAACACAATAAGATGTTTCAGATCCATTCTAGGATCCATTATCAGTTAAGCAAATAATATGGAGGGAATCTACATGCACGACATGGAAGAGGAGAATCAACAAAAAAGCCAAAGAGAACGAAAGTGAGAATTCAATAGTACTTGAGAGGAGTCGACTACGATTGTGAATTAAATGGACAGTCCCTAAGGATAAGCAGGATATCGTGAATATGAAAGTCGAAAGAGGGTAACTAGAGCTAGTACTACAGGAATAAGGTTGAATGCTTCTTTTAACACACTTTTTTCAGGTATATGGATTTAATTATACAGCTACATCATTGGCAGCAGCATCTAGCTGCCAACTCTAATACCAAGTCTACATCACATACTTCTCCGTGTGATTGGAAAATATTTTCATTTGTCCCTGATGGCACGTCTTATTTTGATATTCGTCGACACATTCGCAGACACAGCATTGGCAATGGCGGCGACACATCGTGCACTTCATTCTCTTCCAAACTTGACAGAAGAAGTAAAGAATAGGATCCAGTACCACTTGGAGGTAGAATAAGTGGAGGACATAACTTGGAAGGCTCATTCTTACCAATGGAACTTGCTCTTGTATTGCAAAATGTTGCGAATGGAAGTGTGCATATAAGGAATATTACAGTTATAGAGATAGAGGGGTGAGTGGCCATTTCCATTGGTTTAACTGAAGTTAAGCATGGCTGTGTACGGTCAGAAACTGGATGGGCGATCTTCAAGATGAACGACCAACACAGCTCATTTCTTCGTCTTTTGGAAGGGACGTTAAGCTAGGGGTCCCATGCCTGGATGCGGCATGCATAGTAGGCCTAAATTAGCTGAGAAAACTGGATAGAACAGCCTATTCAAAATAAAGTAAACAATAATAACAACAACAAAATAGACTATACTAAGGCTGAAGTATTTTGCCTCTGCTGTCCTGCAACAGCTGGTACTCTTCTTTTTATCATTGTGAAGCTAATGATGAAATAACAGACAACAAAAATTATTGCTGAAGTGAAAGGAGTGAATATAGCAATTCTTTGGTAGATGTAATTGGCAATTGGAATTGAAGCAGTAATTGAGATCAGCCACAGCAGCAACAACGTTATAGCACTTCTCTTCCTTGTTATCAAGATAGATACTTTGAGCGGATACAGTACAGCAATCAGTCTTTGGATTGCGATGAAAAGCATATGCAAAGCAGAAGATGAACTTAACAAGAGGAAGATAAAAGTCTTTCTATACAATGTTGACATAATTCCATACATAGTATACAAATTATAGCAGTGGCCATGGCTAGAAACAGAGCTAGTAGTAAATCTGAGATGGCAAGGCTTATCAGCGCTATATCGAAAGGTAGTTTCGTCCTTTTTGCATGGATCAGTGATGCAACTTCGCAGCTGTTAAGAGCAATGCCCATGCTCCAGATCATAAAACTTGCAACTACATCAGCTAAGGACATGTTTCTCAAGTTGGATTCTCAAGCTATGGGGTTTCTCTTTCTTGCTGTCGGCCTAAAACAACAAGCACAGTGCGACGGCTTTGAAAATAGTTTTGCATAGAGAACATCACATATAAATATGTAAGTTAATTATATAAATACATAGATACTATTATACATATAGTTATTATATATACATATATGTATATATATATATAAATGAATATGTCTATAAATATGTAATAGATATATATACATTTATACATATATATATATGTACATATATATATATATATATATATATATATATATATATATATATATATTTATATATATATATATGTATGTATGCATGTATGCATGTATGTATATGTAATTATGTATATGTATGAATGTATGTATAGATGGATGGATGGATGGATGTTTACATGCATATACACGGGTAGATTTCAAGAAAGAATTTTCCAGCATAGATGCAGTTGTTAATGTTTAAAATATATTTAGAAGATTACATTTTTACGTGTATGTATAAATATACATACCTTTATTTTGGAAATATGAAATAATAAATGGCAGCAACAAGACGCCATCATTCAAGTGATCAGTCCTGTTGTCATGGAATTGATGTTTCAAGTAGAATGAGTAGAATCTTCATGCTCTCGAATAGTCACACGAAGAAGATTGAAGTTCAGTTGTAGGAATCAAATGTGCACAACAGTAACGTGAAATTTTTTGTGAATATGAATCTATAATTACGCAATAGCATATGGTTGAACTGCATTCATAAGCACAGATTAAAGTAGAACAAGACGATATTAATTAAAGTCTCATCTTACTGTGATTTCATTATTTGCTCTTGTCGATATGCCGATCAGCTGTGTCATTAATCTGTTTTGTTTAGAGAAACCAATCAGAGAATTTAGTAAAATCTCTTGCTTTTAATGATGTTTAACATTTACGTACAGTTGAAATGTTGTCGTGCTTTGAGTTCAATGCCACTATATCTTGCATGAATAGAATCAGGAATCATTTGCTTTAGTCTCTAACCCTAATCAAAGACTACTTCCTTCTCAGATGGATGCAACAATGGAAAGAGAACAACATTTATTGAGGAACCTAAAATGTATCTCCAAGTCCATCAATAACTGCAAGTGCAAAAGTTACCAGTAAGGAAATAGGAACTAATACGAAAATATTTTCCAATGGAGATATATGTTCCTATTTCCAATAGAAAATGTTTTACAGAAATATGAATGTGCAATCTCTGCCAAAAGTTCTTGGAACACCAAATAATTAATGTATAATTTCTGATAAAAATAATTTTCTTATCCATGTTGAACGATGATGATCCTATGCCACCTAAAAACAATGTTGAATTAAGTGGTTATTTGTTAGAGATGTGTCTGAAAGCATAGCGACTTTTTCTTTACCTGTCAACACTGTATATAACAACATTGTTTTGAGGGGAAGAAGGGGATACTACAACATGAACAACAAAGCTAATGCAAGTGTTTCAAGACTTTTGGCAGAGTTTGTTGCTTATTTATTTCAAGTGCATTAATTACCAACACTTTCAGACGGGCCAATTTTTGGGCAAAACCTTTAATCTGGATAATTTAGTGTCAGAAAGGGAAGAGGATATGCATAAAGCCTCTACTACAATGCTTGAAATGTCTAAGCTCGAAAACTCGAAATCCCAATGTTTGCTGTCAAATTTAAGTGATAGATTAGTCATCTTTTGGCAATCAGTAAAATATAGTTAGTGTACAATTATTGGAAGAAATGATAAATGCACTTTAAAATCCGATAATAATTATTGGAAACAGTGCATGGAAACAGTCAATTCCTTTGCCTCTTGGTAGTGATGCCTCACATCTTATCATTTGAAGACATGTTCTCAAATCCACAACAGTGACAAATAATTCAACACATTGCACAAATTGCGCTTCTCTTCTTCAAAATTTGAAAGAAAAAGTAAATAACAGGATCGAAAACGACTTGCAGAAAAAACAAGTGGAGAACGTATCCTGGGATGGACATCTGAAGTATATGCACTGGCTGCTTCATTGCATAAATAGCGTATGGAAATGTGCAGATGATGAATATCGCTGTGAAGGAAATGGAGTATAGTAGGACAGATAGGTTTTGTGTTTGCTGGGATCCAAATATTGGTCTCTTTCTTGTCATCATTTTAAAGCTGATGATGGAATAGCAAACAACAATAACAACAGCTGACACCAAAGGACTGTACATTAGAAATCGTTGGTAGGTGCAACATTTAACCGATACTGGAGCTGTAACAGAAATCGAAAGTACCCATATCAGCAACACAGTGATAATGCTCCGCTTTCTTGTCATCCAAATAGATACTTTAAATGGATAAAGTACGGCAATTAATCTTTGGATTGCGATGAACCACATATGTAAAGCAGAAGATAAGCTCGATGCGTAAATGCTGAAGGTGAAAAGATTCACGTACAAACTTCCGTGCACCTTCACCGTAGCCAAATTCGGTAGTGACCTAAGGACTATACCAAATATCAGTGTTGCCATAGCTAGCATTAAATCTGACATAGCAAGGCTTATGAGTGTTATATCGAAAGGTAACTTCGTTCTTCTTGTATGAAGCAAAGATGCAATCTCACAGAAGTTAAGAGCAATGCCTAAGGTGCAGGTGGTAAAATTGACGATGGTGTCAACAATGGACATATTTCTCAAATGGTGAAGTGCTTCGTCTTGCTAATCTGGATATAGTCTAGGATTGAAAGTACAGCATTATGTGTAGAGCTATCTATGATATGGCTTAGTTATAGTACACACATTTGTTTACATACAAGTACAAATGCATAAGTCTTTGTATTCATGCAGGAAACGAGATTAATGTTTGTGACAACTGCAAAACCATGAAATTTGAGAATAGAATGTCATATACACATACATACATGTTATGATTTCTGTCAGCAATTATCTGGGATTACTTTAGTTATTATCTGGAAGAATTCTTATCTAAAAGTCCTCAGCAAGTTCTTCACATGCTCTTGCTTTTATGAAGTCTTGTGGAAAACACCAAGTTATTTGAAATACAATTATATGGGAGTAAATTATACACAGAAAATGCAAATTATACAGGAAGCGAATCACATAATTTGACTTCTTATGTGTACATAGAGCAAATAACTATTGACTAACATCGAATTTGCATATCCTTCTCTTATTGCATATGCCGAATGCTATACTTGTCTAACGCAAAGAATTGCATGTACAAAACATCATCTTACTGAGTACATGCATTTGTTGTAAGGTAAATATCCATAGAAAATATGAGGCTGAGATTAGGCAAAAATTATAAAGCATTAAAGAAATACGATCAGGATGAGTTTCAGATGATAGCTACTTTTGCGAGAAAAAGTTTTTGTCAAACTAGAAACCAAATTTAACTAACAACAATTATGTGTCTCAAAAAATATGAACATCCCACTTCTTGCATTGCAATCGCCCATTCTGGGCTGTTTTTGTTATTGAAAGTCTTTAAATATTTCAGGCTGGACTTAGCGAAGAATTTGGAAAAATCCATGCTGAAAGCAGGAAGTTCACTCCATATTCAAGATTGGTGGCGAATAACGACTGTGAATGTTGATTATTTTAGCGTTAAAACTGACACGCTACGGCGAAACAATAGATGTAGAAGATGGGAGTTTTGTCCTAGCTGCTTGAACCAATGATGATATCTCACAGATGTAATGTACTTCTTGAAAAGTTTTTCTTTAAGAAACTCAAGAATAAGAACTCTCATTTATTAAGAATCTACAGCCTGATGTTGTATATTGTGACTGCAAATAAGTGGAATCTTTGTAGCCTGACATTTCAACTAGGCTTTTGATGATTGCTCATTTTATATCTATTGGAAGGTAAACTCATCAGCCTCTTTCATGGAAATAGTCTGAGACAGTGCATGCATAATGGAGATGTGTATGTTCATACCTATGTTTCTACCAACAGTGCTTTGAGTGGTTAAATGTATTGCTACAGTATTTCAATGCTAAGTGGTCTACTGTCCTTCTTCTGTAATAGGATTCTGAGTTAGAAACGAGCACTCTGATTACTGGAACTATATCATCATGTAAGAACACAAAAAGGTGCATTTCAAAGCTAACGTCGACATGGTTTTTGATCAAAATCCAATACCACTTCAATTGTCTGAAGCTAACAGTAATACTTCTTGAAAAGTTTTTCCATAAGAAACTAATCCCTTGTCTTTTTCCTGTTCATGTCTCCTACCTCCTCATTTGTACAAACTTTCTCAGATCTACTACAGTGACACAAAAGGTAGCATATTCTGCAGCTCTTTCTCTTCAAAATCTGAGAGAAAAAATAAACACAGGGATCCAAAATCACTTGTAGAAAGAATATTTGATGGGCATGAGTTATGAAATCCATCTTTCGTAGAAGAACTGGTTGTCGTATGGACTCGATAGTCATTGGATATATTGTTATTATGTAGATGACAGTAAGAGTACTGGAGTACACTAAGATCGACATGCTTTGCGCTTGCTGCCCTCTAACTGTGGGTGCTTTACGAGTTAGCATTTTATGATTGATAATGAAATAGCAGACAATCAGAACTGCTGTCGAAAAGAACGGAGAGCAAATGAATATTCTCTCGTAGGTATAATTGTCCATTGATAATGGGGTGGAGAGAACAGACGAAACTAGCCACAACAACAACAACGTTATAACACATCTCTCCCTTGTTATCCAAGTAGATAGTTTAAGTGGGTATAGCACAGCAATTAATCTTTGGATTGCAATGAACCACATATGCAAACTTGAGGACACGGCTAATAAACTGAAGCAGATGATGATAAAGTGTCTGAATAGCTTTAACATTGCTACATTTGGCAGTGAGTAATTGATAATGTTCCCGACACTTGCTAAAGAAGAAAACAAAAAATCTGAAATGGCAAGACTAATTAGTGTTACATCGAATGGTACTGTCGTCCTTTTTGCACTGAGCAACGATACAATCTGACAGAAGTTGAGTGTAATACCCAAACCACCGATTGCAATGGATGAAACAGTGACTGC
>OLMO02000257.1:21653572-21671924 GCA_900291935.2 Cassiopea xamachana | reverse complement strand
ATTAGTATTGCTATAGATAAACAGCAATTCAGATCTACTGAAACCATATGCATCCAATTTTGCTATCAGCAGTTCGTTAATTAAGCCACTCAAGGCTTTCACAAGGTCATTTAGGATAGATCCCTCAACAAGTGGAGAAAGGAAGCACTAGATACATAGTAGCATTTCGTATTGCATCAATCTATCGGAAATGTTGATATTGATTGCAAAACTGTGATCGGTCGATGGCTCTTTTTTGAAAACCGGTCCTCTTATTCATAAGTGGAACTTCTGCTGTTTGAAGAGCGGACTCAGATTATCCAGGTCCGAGGACATTGGGAGGGGGAAGGGGGGCACCGCCTCGCTAATAATTCACCGAGGTTGCATATAGAGTATCAGTTTTATGAACTACGAGTTTCTCCTCCTTAGCATAAAGATCGATGATGCATGGAACTATAGTTTACTTTGCAAAACAGGGTATAGAAGTAAATTGATAGAAGCGGTGATATAGAAGTAAATTGACAGTTAAATGGAGGGGGGCACTTTTTGTTGGGGTGCTTCTATAAGAAACTAAGAAATTGATCCACATATCTATATAGGAAGCTCAGAAGGAGTTCTCGTAAGTAAGAGTTTCTAATTCGTAGCATGTAAACGCTCTCAGGCTATATTTTACTTTGCAAAAAGGGCGTTTTCCAATGTTCTAGAGGGCGCTGCCTCAAAAAAATTGTCTAGGTAGCAAGCCTCCAGATCCCTATTTTTCAGCAGCATGCCAATCAAACAAGACTGTTTTGGCAAATACTGTTTTACCTATTGAAGAAGATATGCAGCATGTAAACACTCCCAGGCTCTTAACTTGACGTGCCCCCCCCCATCCAAGCTCAGCTGTCTACAAGCCTGCTCAGTTTGATGCAGAAATAACTCATAGCAACTTTGAAATGCTTAAATTGAGATATTTGATATGTGTAAACATCAAATACAGAAAATAGGAATAAATATGGCAAATCTACTCACTCAAACCAAACTTACCTTCCAGAACTTTGTGAAGTTTCTGCTGTTTGTACAAGATATTCCTATTGATGAATCGTGAAATATTGACCAGTTCTTGCTGTTGTAGAAAGTAGAAAAATGAAGTTACGTTTAAGGCCATGAAAATTGTGCTTGCTTGGATTATTAGGGAAAATACAGAGAAAGGCTTTTAGCTAAAAGTGAAGAGTTCAATTGGAATTATCAAAACAGATTAGGCCCCACATCTATTTCCTCACATTCAGCCAATTAATGCTGCAACTAGCAATAATTATTTCACTTTGGAGAATATGAGAAAATGCATGGACCACATTCAGTAACGTTCGAGGAATATCTAAGTGGCATTTATGGGCCTAGAAATCTGTCCACCAAACAAGGGCCAGGATAACTCCTCTTGGCAAACAGCTTAAGGTTTAAAATCATATAAATTTGTCCATATTTTAAAACAGCACTTTAGAAATGAAAGTTTTATCTCTCATTATACATAGGTGGGTTATGCCCTGCTCCATGACAGGCCTATTTACTTCAAAATGAGTTGTTTTTCTGTAGAGAACACAACTTTCTCTTTGAAATCCAGCGATCATCACAGCTAATTCCATCATAAAAGACTTCAAGTTTGAAGCTGTCACACGATCTTCTAAATAATGCACAAACATTGTGAAGACACTTCGAGAAAGCAAAGAAGATCACTACTTAGCACTCTCAACTGTGACTCCTTGCAGTTTTCGTGCCAAAGGATTGGCACCATTTTGATACCCCATAGTCATTACGCATCACGCGACTTACCACACATTCTAGTCCTTCTTTTTTTATGGCTTGGGCCTTATACGCTTTGCACATCCCACAAGAAGCCGAATGTGCAACTGCTTCTATTCCAAGACTACGCTCGAGTTCGATGCAAAAATCATACTCAACAATTTTAACATGCTTAAATTGAGATAGTTTATATTTGTCTACTTCAAATATAGAAATTAAAAGAAAACTTAAAGCCTACTCACTTAATAGAAGCTTGAACTTTTTTCCAGAAACTCTGGAAGGATCTCTAGTTTTAACGTACTGTTCCTGTTGAGAAGTCGTGTGAAACATTATTTGGTTCTTTGCAATGGAAGAAAATATAAAAAGAACTTTCAAATAGATCATGAAAATTGTGTTTGCTTGGATTATTGTCTAATAAAATAAAAGGTTTTAATTAAAGAAAAGCATACAAATATTACTTGCAGTAAACATCCATGTTCACTTTCAATCGATTCTATTCATTACCCGTATCAATATCGAGTTCAAAATGATTTAGATTGTGTTAAGAGGTATACTTGTTTTCTGATTGCAAGGAGTCCTAGGTATTGCTATGTATAATCAGAAAGCAAGTACAGTGAAACTTGGCTGGGAAAGTCACTGGGCTTGTCAATTTTGGCTGTTATAGAGGGCGGCCGTTCTATACAGGACAGGAATGAATGGGAGAGATTGCGTGTTGATGTCATATTATACCCAATATAGAAAAGAGGCGTGTTATAGTAGCATTTTTCATAACCAAGGTTAAAGCTACAAGAATGAAAAATAGTCAGTTATATTTCCCTGACTCGCGGTAGTGATTGAGCAGAGTTGTTTTCTAATCAATTGCCTCTGGTGAATTGATGAAGAAATTGACCGTTCTACACATGGCAAATATTGAAATGAACCAAGCATAGCTTTATGGTACATGGTAAACGAAATAAAAATTGATATATCTCCACACTTCAAGTACATTAACTCTAAATTCCTACGGTAACTTCTACTAGTTTCTGAATCCAAATCTTTCATTATTTTATCTCCATTTTAACACTCATCCCTAGTCTCTCTCTAGTTTACACCATAGCTCATCCACAATCTTAAACTGGCCCTTTTTCATTTCAATATAACTGCTGACCACGTTAGAGGCTACCGCTCAATAATGGTAAATTGTTATGTAGATTAAAAGAGCTGGCTTATTGATGACCGCTATAGACAGATGACCGTTCTATATAACTGGCCTCTAAGCAGTGGTATAGAAATAACTTGATAGCTAAATGGGGGGGGGGCACTTTTCGTTGGGGTGCTTCTATAAGAAACTAAGAAATTGATCCACATATTTATACAAGAAACTCAGAAGGAGTTCAAGTAAGTAAGCGTTTCTAATACTTCAAATCTTGTGAACTAACTATTTCTTAAAAGTTTTTAGTTAAGCAATTTGGCCTTGGAAGGCGGTACTTCATCTACCTTTTTCTTCTATCTCCAAGACATTTAAGAGGAGTACTGAGCAATCCTTTTTATTCTTCTATACCTCTACGCTAATGCACGTTCCCTGTACTTCATTTAGTAAAATACATCTCTTATCAGTTGATACATTCATGCCTACAACAGTGGAAGAAGTATGATATCAAATAAACAATTACTGAAGTATATCTCACCTTATAAATATCAGTGGTAGAATGGTTTTCTGCAAAAATTTCCTATGATTAGATCCAACTGAAGTAAGAAAGAATATCAAAATATTGGCTGAAAGTGTAGATTGGATCGAGTGTCTCTGGATGTCAGATGTCGACCACGTGCATTGTTTATAACAAAACATTCTTACAGGACAGTAGTGATCAACTGCATGAGAAGTTCAATGCTGGGTTTTTGAGGCCTAAGCAAGTTGAAATGCATGTTAGATTACAATGATAAAAAACTTTTATTATACACCAAAACCCCGGTAGTAAGAACTCTCATTTACTAAGAGCCTACAGTTTGTGGTTGTATATTGTGACTGCAAATAAGTGGAGCCTTTGCAGCCTGAAATTCCAACTAGGCTCTTGATGATTGTTCATTTAATATCCAATGGAAGGTAAACTCATCAACCTCTTTCGTGGAAATAGTCTGAGACAGTGCATGCATAATTGAGATGTGTATGTTCATACCTATGATTCTACCAACAGCGCTTTGAGTGGTTAAATGTATTGAAATGCATTGCTATAGTACTTCAATACCAAGTGATTAACTGTCCTTCTTCTGTATTAGGATTCTGAGTTAGGAATGAGCACTCAGATTACTGAAACTACTTCATCATGTAAGAACACAAAAAGGTGCATTTCAAAGCTAACGTCGATATATTTTTTGATCATAATCCAATAAGACTTCAAATGTCCGAAACTAACAGTAATACTTTTTGAAAAGTTTTTCTTTAAGAAACTAATCCCTCGTCTTCTTCCTGTTCATGTCTCCTACCTCCTCATTTGTACAAACTTTCTCAGATCTACTACAGGGACACAAAATGTACCATATTCTGCAGCTCTTTCTCTTTAAAATCTGAGAGAAAAAATAAACACAGGGATCCAAAACCACTTGCAGAAAGAATGTTTGATGGGCATAAGTTATGAAATCCATCTTTCGCAGAAGAACTGGTTGTCGTATGGACTCAATAGTCATTGGAAATATTGTTATTATGTAGATGACAGTAAGAGTACTGGAGTACACTAAGATCGACATACTTTGTGTTCGCTGTCCTCTAACTGTTGGTGCTTTTCGAGTTAGCATTTTATGATTGATAATGAAATAGCAGACAATCAGAACTGTTGTTGAAAAGAACGGAGAGCAAATGAATATTCTCTCGTAGGTATAATTGTCCATTGATAATGGGGTGGCGAGAACAGACGATACTAGCCACAACAACAACAACGTTATAACACATCTCTTCCTCGTTATCCAAGTAGATAGTTGGAGTGGGTATAGGACAGCAATTAATCTTTGGACTGCAATGAACCACATATGCAAACTTGAAGACACGGCTAATAAATTGAACAAGATGATGACAAAATGTCTGAATAGCTTTAACATTGCTACATTTGGCAGTGAGCAATTGATAACGTTACTGACGATTGCCAACAAAGAAAGCAAAAAATCTGAAATGGCAAGACTAATTAGTGTTACATCGAATGGTGCTTTCGTCCTTTTTGCACTGAGCAACGATACAATCTGACAGAAGTTGAGTATAATACCCAAGCCACCGATTGCAATGGATGAAACAGTGACTGGCAAAGACATAATTCTCAAACGAAGATCTTTCTTGTCCGAGCATTCGGTGCTGCAATGTAAAAAGACAAGTTCAAAGATCTGGAACAAACTAACTATTTCATGTCTATGTATGCATGATATATATATATATATATATATATATATATATATATATATATATATGTATGTATATATGATATATATATACATATATGCTCATTTTTTACAAGACTACTTCTTTCTGTTTCTGAGCCTATGATAACTTTTAAATTGCTCAGAGTACAAATCGCAGAATAAAGACAACGAGAATAAGAGACTTGGTTCCATTATTGGCATTTCCAATCACCACATTTCCAGAATTACTTAAGATGTTACCATAATATGCGAAAAGTCCAGACGCTTCGGACCCTGATTCTAGGGTTGTATCATCAGTGTAATAAATTACCACGATATCAAACTTATACGAAAGTACATAAAACAAACATCTGTCTCCAGTGTTCAGTTTTGGCACAAATGCAGTTATAACCAGGTTTATTGCAGGTGTACACATCTTCCTCCATTCTCACATGGTGATAACTCAAGTAATGGGTAAGTCAATGAACCAAAGCAATGGGAAGGGTAGACCATGAAATCCATGGTCAATAGATTAGAAAAGCATAAGTTGCATAGAGGATGTTTGGGAATTAAGGGATGAATGGTCTCTTAGGGCCGGATTCCCTATAATCGTAAGCATGTTTCCATATAATCGGAAGGTGCCTGCGATACATCACCGATGGTTTGGAGGCAGAAATCTGTTAATAGAAACACTCTTGTTCCGACGTCTGCTACGCATCGGGGACATCGTAACAGCATCGGGAGAGTAGAACCATGTTCTTTTTTCTCGATCGTTACGATGCTTTCCCGTCAGCGCAGATGCCTTTAAGTATATGGAAATACTCATCTGCGATGGATCGACAAAGAGCTATTGCTTTTGTATTCCAAGTGACATGAATCATCCAATACCAGATAACTTCAATAACAATACGTTTAAGTAATGTTTAGACATGCACTTCTTAAAATATCTTTCCTTGGTTACAAACCACACTTGGTTACCAATTTGCTTCTATATGGAAAAACTCATCTGCGATGCATCGGCGATTATATGGAAACATACTTAAGGTAGATTCACACTTGTCGCGTTTTTCTTGCCGCCCAGTTGCCGCGAACCACATATGGAAAGCGTTTTTTTCAACGTCATCAGCCACGCGTATTTTTAATGATGCGGCAAAGTTGAAAAATTTCAACTTTTCCGCATCACGCCGCACAAGAACAATAGAAAGGGACATTGCATTCGGAAGACATATTGGATGTCAAACAAGTTAACAGAGGCAGTTCGATCGATTTCTAAAGGAAATTACCGTGCAAGCATGCCACAAGAGGGTAGGATTATAAACCTGAAAATTTTTGTCAAATGATAAGGATTAATCCAAGCACAGCGATGACATTCTTCGTGAAGGTGAATGTAACACAGCTTCGTCGATAGGCCTATCATGTTATATGTGAAACCTTCATTGACATGTCTGTTTAGCCTCAGGATTGCCAACAGATTTCTAATCCAAAGCAAAAAAGTAGAATTTTCCGTGTTCAGCAATATTGTGAACCGTAAACACCTGTGAAGTTACCAGATGACTCGAAGCTGTGTTGCTTCGCTTACAGCGGGAGGCGCTGCATGTGTGACCAACAGCTATGCGTTTTTGCCGCATCTTGCCGCACCGCCTCCTGCCGCGCCGCATCATACCGCAATATGTGTGAATCTACCTTTACGATTATATGGAAACCAGCCTTTAGGGTTGAAAGTTTTCCTGTTAAGGACTCTCATTTTTTTCCCTTTAAGGACTAAGTTCCTGCACTCTACGCTCCTCCTTAGTTTACTGTTGTATGTTAAATACCAAGATGGCTTTTGCCCATGCAGCCTACTAGAGGAACCATTGACGTCTACCCAGTTCTTCTTATCATTAGTATTGCTATAGATAAACAGCAATTCAGATCTACTGAAACCATATGCATCCAATCTTGCTATCAGCAGTTCGTTAATTAAGCCACTCAAGGCTTTCACAAGGTCATTTAGGACAGATCTCTCAACAAGTGGAGAAAGGAAGCACTAGATACATAGTAGCATTTCGCATTGCATCAATCTATCGGAAATGTTGATATTGATTGCAAAACTGTGATCGGTCGAAAGCTCTTTTTTGAAAATCCGTCCTCTTATTCATAAGTGGAACTTCTGCTGTTTGAAGAGCAGACTCAGATTATCCAGGCCAGAGGACATTGGGAGAGGAAGGGGGGCACCGCCTCGCTAATAATTCACCGAGGTTGCATATAGAGTATCAGTTTTATGAACTACGAGTTTCTCCTCCTTAGCACAAAGATTGTTGACGCATAGAATTATATTTTACTTTGCAAAAAGGGCGTTTTCAGATATTTTAGAGGGCGTTGCCTCAGAAAGGTTTTCTAGTGGATAGGCCCCCAGACCCCTATTTTTCAGCAGCATGCCAATCATACAAGACTATTTTGGCAAATACTTTTTCACCTATTGAAGAAGACATGTAGCATGTAAACGCTCCCAGGCTCTTAACTAGACCTGCCCCCGCCCCACCCAAGTTCAACTGTCTACAAGCCTGCTCAGATTTGATGCAAAAATAGCTCACAGCAACTTTGAAATGCTTAAATTGAGATATTTGATATGTGTAAACATCAAATACAAAAATGAAAATAGGAATAAGCAAGGCACATCTACTCACTCTATAAGAAAACAAAACTTACCTTCCAGAACTTTGTGAAGCTTCTGCTTTTACGTGATGCTCTTATTGATCAATCTTGAAAAGTGCACCAGGTTGTGCTGCTGTAGAAAGCAGAAAAAAGAAGTTAAATTTAGCCATGAAAATTGTGCTTGCTTGGATTATTAGGGAAAGCACAGAGAAAGACTTTTAGCTAAAAGAGAAGAGTGCAATTGGAATTGTCAAAGCGGAAAAGGCCCCACATCTCTTTCCTCACAGTAAGGTTTGACGTAGGCAATCTCATTAAACTTCGATACGAGCGCCCTCAAAAACTTAAACTTTCGCATGCATGGATCAATTATTTAGAGGATACATGTGGCTGGATTGCCTGACTCGATAAGGTGCGCAAGTACTTCATGTATTGATGGTATTAAACATACAATGAAAGTCATCGAAGCTATGCCTTTCCTAATAATATCAATAATAGATATATTGGTACAAGTTAAAACCTTTTCAGTTCCTTTCGGCGCTGCTATTAATAAGGGACCAGTTGAAATAAATAACATATTGCACTCTTTTTTTATAACAGCACGAAAAAGCTACAACATTCTTTTGACAAACTTAAAAGCTTTTTTTTCGTCCGACATTCGTAAGAGTATGAAAACGTCGGATAGTGACCTTTCTGCTATATGTAATCAGAAAGTATGTGAAGTGAAACCTGCTTGGAACAGTCACGGGATCTACCAATTTTGGCTGTTGTAGAGGATGGCTTTTCCGTACAGGACAGGAATGAAAAGGAGAGATTTCATGTTGATGTAATTTTATTCGTAAAATAGCAAAGAGGCGTAATAGTATCTTTTCTAATAACAAACGTTTAAGCTATCAAGATGAAAAATCATCAGTTATTTCTCTCTCTGACCCGCAGCCTTGATGATCAAGGCTGTGAGTCAGAGAAATATAACTGATGATTTTTCATACTTGTAGCTTTAATCTTGGTTCTGAAAAATGTTAGCTAGTTGGCAGCAGAAAAAACATTTGGTACAGAGAAGTGCCCGGTATACCTAAAATTGCTCTGGATCGGTAATGCTTCATCAAAGATGGAAACTCATATTAATAAAGCCATTTCATCTTGTTTTTATGCTGTGAAACCCCGTGTGGTTTACAACACAAGAGCTATGCTACCATCTTAAATAACTGCGTTCCTACCACTCAAAAAAGTTGCATAGTTTATCAATTTCTGTGCCGACGTGAAACTCGGTACGTAGGACGCACTACGCAGAGACTAACAGACAGAATAAAACAACATGTCCCCAAAAGCATCAGGAAGAAATGTAATACCGCAAGAGAACAGCCACCTCGTAATTTTAAAATCAATAAGTCTAACATTAATTGTGAGTCGGCCATAGGACAACACCTAATTGCAAATCCAGAATGTGTTAAAACATACAGACGACAAATTTCGGATCATTGGGCAAGCAAGATCGTCTTTTCAGTTAAGTGCCCAAACCCAGTCTTGTGTAGACAGAAAGAGTTCAATCTCTCACAGGGGCTCTTCAAGTAAACAATGGTTAATACGTCTTGGGGCCAATAAGACGCATCCTATCACATGTAGCCGCATCTGGATATATATTTCGGTTAACTTCTAGGTCACTACCAACGTTTACATGCTCTGACGAGTGTCGGACGAAAAAAAGCCTTTGAGTATGTCAAAAGAGTGTTGCCACCTTTTCGAGCTGTAGTAAAGTTCTCTATTATCAACAGCTATATATATATATATATATATATATATATATATATATATATATATATATATATATATATATATATATATATATATATATATATATATATATATATATATATATATATATATATATATATATATATATATATATATATATATATATATATAAGAAACTCAGAAGGGGTTCCAGTAAGCGTTCCTAATACTTCAAATCTTGTGAACGAACTATTTCTCGAAAGTTTTTAGTTAGGCACTTTGTCTTGGAAGGATATATTTCATCTACCTTTGTCTTTTATTTCCAAGACATTTGAAAGAGGTACGGGCAATCCTTTACTTCTTCTATACCTCTGTGCTAAGGCACGTTCCCTGTACTTTAATTAATAAAATAAATCTCTTATCAGTTGATACCTTCATGCCTACAACAGTGGAATAAGCATGATATCAAACAAACAATTACTGAAGCATATCTTACTTTATGAATATCGGTGGTAGAATGGTTTTCTGCAACAATTTCCTGTGATTAGGTCCAACTCAAGTAAGAATGAATATCAAAATATTAGCTGGGAGTGTAGATTGGATCGAGTGTCTCTGGACGTTAGATGTCGACCACGTGCATTTTTTATAACAAAACTTTCTTATACGAAGTAGTGATCAACTACATGAGAAGTTCAATGCTGGATTTTTGAGGCCTAAGCAAGTTGAAATGCATGCGAGATTACAATGATATGTGTATAACATGCTATATATGGTATGCTGGTCTTCTTTTCTATAACTTCATCCTCTACTGGTGGCAAATGATTGCCATCCTTTTAGGTTTATATACACATGCAAATAAATAGCAGCTCAATAAACATTGCTAAGAAAGCACTGAGAAAGCTTTAGTTTTTTCAAAAGCCTTTCAGATACACTAAGACCTCGGAAATAAGAACTCTCAGTTATTAAGAACCTACAGCTTGATGTTGTATATTGTGACTGCAAATATGTTAAACCTTTGCAGCCTGCTATTCCAACTAGGTTCTTAATGATTGCTATATATGCATATATCTAAAGGAAGTAGTAGATTGTAAATTTAGATTGATAGCTTCAGTTTTGTAGGCACAACTCATTCGAGAACGACATTAAACGGGTGCTAGATAACTATGAAAATAAATTTGACAAAGCTACAGATACTACTTACCTCTTCAGATACACATCGTCGTGCTAATCTGGTCTGCAAATTGAATTGTCAAGCATTTGCTTTCATGCACCTGCTTGCATTGTCAAAGTGCTACGCACTTTTCCCTCATTGTCATCTTTAACAATTGAACTGCAATCGCATTAAAAATTCGCTACCAGTGCTCTCAGAAAACACGAAATTGTGCGGGCCTTGTTCTATTATTTAGAGGACACTTGTGGTTGGATTAACCGAGAGGAATGAAATAAAAGCCTGTCAACCAACAGGCAGTAAATGGAACATGCGAAATCACTTTTAAGTGTCATGACTTTTTTCAGCATAGCGCTCAACATCAGTGAATACTTTGGCTATGATTAAACATCAGTGCAAAATAATCTCCCTCAATCTCGTGAGCTTATTCATTGAATGAGATAAAATGTATATAGTCAGAGAGCAATTGCTTCATTCAGTAAAATCCATATCTAATTATTTCAAACCATCAAAAATTGCATCGATTAAAGAAGCATAGTATCAAGTATATAGTTGACAAGGTACATCATAACTAGTAAAGCTTTGCTATCAAAACAGTGCCCATAACTTGTTTAATTTCAGTCGTCTTTGGGGCGAAGGAAGCAATTTAACCTAGCCTCTACAACTACGAATTTAGAATGCTTTGTATTAGTCCGGGCTGTGGCAAGTCAACAATGAACAATTGAGTCCCACTGGTCTCTTATTTCTTAACTCATGCACAGTGACGGGCCAAATCAGAAAAGTGAATTCTTAAAAGTCCCGTGTAGGAGGGACAATCGTGAGTTACAGCCAAAAAACAATTGACTCACTGTTAAAGATCTTCAACATTGTTGTCCCATGTCATATACTCATTCTATTTCCATAAAATTTGGACAGTGGGCTCAGGACTGTGTTCTAACATCACAGGACAATATCTGAAACGAAAATTTTGAAATTGGAAATTGTTGAATTTTTTCAACAATGTTTTCCCATATCTGAAAATTGCTTCAGACAATTGGAATCGCATTCACAATCATCAAAACACCTCATAAGAAACGAATAAATGGGAGAGGTGAATATAAAAAGCCGTTTTCTGTGTCAACATTTTTATTGAAACAGAAAACGGCTTCTTATATTCACCTGTCCCAATTATTTGCTTCTTATGAGGTGCTTATGAGATGACTTTGAGGACAATGCTCTTGATTAAAATCAATTTTTGAGCATGGGAACGATTGCTGAAAAAATCTAAACATGTTTTTGATTGTAAAGAGGTTTATTAGGAAGTAGTGCTTGAGTAATTAAGAAGATAAGAAGTTCAAAGTTGGATATTCAAAAATTAAGTAAGCTGATAAGTTTATATGCTTTTGAAATTCCGCTCATCTATGTATAGTGTACTGAATCTACTATGCTCGTTGCTTCAAAAGTCTATCTTCTGTTGCTAAAAAGTAATTACGTTTTTGTAAGGTTTGCATGTGCATGCACAATGAATCGCAGTTCAAACATTTTTGTAAAGAAAGTGCTAAGAACGCATGAGTACTAGGCCAGAAAAACTTTATAACAACCAACGTCTATATGCGTTGTGACCATAATGCAATAAGATTTGAAGTGTCCAAAACTAACAGTAATGCTTCTTGAAGTTTCTCTTCAAACAAAAAAGATCAGTTGTCTTCTTCTTGCTCCTAATTTGTAGACTCATTCTCCGATCTAAAACAGCGGCACAAGATGCAACATGTTCTGCAATTGTTTCGCTTCAAAATCTGAGAGAAAAAATACATAACAGGATCAAAAACCACTTGCAGGTGAAACATGTGTTCAACATAAGCTGGGACAGTCATTTTATGAATATGAACTGGCTGCTGCATTGCGTTAATAGTTATGGGAAATAGAGTTATTACGTAAATGGCAGAAATGGAAACAGAGTATACTAAGATTGATATGTTTTGTGTATGCTGTCCTCCAACTGTTGGTGCTTTTCGTGTCATCATTTTAAGATTGATGATGAAGTAGCAAACAGTGATAACAGCTGTTGAAATGAATGGAGTACAAAGAAATATTCTTTCGTAGGTATAATTATCCATTGATAATGCAATAGAGACAGCAGTTGAAACTAGCCACAGCAACAACAAAGTTATAACGCTTCTCTTCCTTGTTATCCAAATAGATACTTTGAGAGGATACAGTACAGCAATTAATCTCTGGATTGCGATGAACCACATATGTAAACTTGAAACCACAGCTGACAAATGGCTGGAGATGATAGAAAGGTGTCTGTATGCCGGATGTTGAAGCGAATAATCGACAGAACGAAGTATAATTGACATCAAAGACAGCAAGAGATCTGAAATGGCAAGGCTAATAAGTGTTACATCGAAGGGCAGTTTAATCCTTCCTGCACGGATCAATAATACAATCACACAGACGTTGAGGGTAGCACCCAAACTGCAGATGACAAGACTTGCCACAGTGTCAGATAGAGATATAGATCTAGAACTTGCAAGCATTCCGTACTGCAATCTGAAATAAGAAGCACAAGGCACTAGAAAAGTGGTTTATCATTTGATGATAACATACACCCATTGACTTAAACATATATATATATATATATATATATATATATATATATATATATATATATATATATATATATATATATATATATATATATATATATATATATATATATATATATATATATATATATATATATATATATATATATATATATATATATATATATATATATATAAATATATATATATATATATATATATATATATATATATATCTGAAGGAACTAGTAGATTGTAAATTTGGATTGATAGCGCTTTAGTTTTGTAGGCAGTACACATTCAAGAATGACATTAAACGGGTACTAGATAACTATAGAAATAAATTGGGTATAGCTACAGATACTACTTACCGCTTCAGATACACCTCGTTGTGCTAATCTGGTCTGCAAATTGAGTTGTCAAGCATTTGCGTTAATGCACCTTCTTGCATTGTCAAAGTGCTACGCACTTTTCCCTCATTGTCATCTTTAACAGTTGAATTGCAATCGCATTAAAAATTCGCTACCAGTGCTCTAAGAAAACACGAAATTGTGCGGGCCTCGATCTATTATTAAGAGGACACTTGTGGTTGGATTAACCGAGAAGAATGAACTAGAAGCCTTTCAACCAACAGACAGTAAATGGAACCTGCGAAATCACTTTCAAGAGTTATGACTTTTTTCAGCATAGTGCTCAACTTCAATAGATACTTTGGCTATGTTTAACATCAGTGCAAAATAATCTCCCTCAATCTCGTGAACTTGTTCATTGAATGAGATAAAATGTATGTAGTCAGAGAGCAATTGCTTCATTCAGTAAAATCCATCCCTAATTATTTCAAACTATCAACAATTTCATCGATTAAAGAAGCATAGTATCAAATATATAGTTGACAAGGTACATCATAACTAGTAAAGTTTTGCTATCAAAACAGTACCCATAACTTGTTTATTTTCAGTCGTCTTTGGGGCGAAGAAAGCAATCGAATCTAGCCACTACAGCTACGAATTTAGAATGCTTTGTATTAGTTCGGGCTTTGGACAAGTCAATAATCAACAGTTGAGTCCCTTTGGTCTCTTATTTCTTAAATCATGCACAGTGACGGGCCAAATCAGAAAAGTGAATTCTTACAAGTCCCGTGTGGGACAATAGTGGGTTGCAGCCAAAACACGATTGCCTCGCTGTTAAAGATCTTCAACAATGTCATCCCCCATGTCATATACTCATTCTATATCCATAAAATTTGGGCAGTGGGCTCAGGACTGTGTTCTGACATCTCAACAATTGTTTTTAATCAAAGGCGTATTTAGACAGGAAGTACAGCCTAACAATCTAAATTCCATCTGTTCACGACACTTGTATGCAAAATACTATTACCAGCATATATGACACCAGAAAAGAAAGGTTGTAGAGTGAAATACTGCCACAGTTCCCACAGGAAGCAAAGTTAGAACATTCTAGCAAATCATACTCTTCAGATTAGCTTTTAATATTAAAGAGTAGGCTATAAAGTGCTGACAGTGCATAGAAATCTTCAAAAACTTAGTTGCCAACAGGGAGCTGCATCCCACTCCAAGCAATTTTCACGAAACATTTTCCAAAGAGAAAGCATGATGATGAAAATGCAAGAACTTTTCTTGCTTAAAGTGCCTGTGTGATGACGTCACAGTGGAAGATACTGATGTCAACAAATCGTGTTTAAATATACATCAAACAAAAGCTCGTCTTGTGGCGAGTCTGAATATGATATTTTCATTCCGAAATTTTGCAGAAGTGAAGAGCTATTAGCAGTGAAGAGCTATTTAGAATTTTGTCTCAACTTTGGCCATGAAATGACGTCATAGATCACATGAAATGTAGATGTTCCCAACAAAGTCACCAGCAAGATCTTGAAAGCTTAAGCTTTCCTCTAAAAGAATCCGTTGAGACTAAACCTAAAGTGTGAGATAATCAGTGGTTGCGTCACCAGGGTGCTTGGAGGGGCTGCAGCCCCTTTTCATTGAGCTCCCTGTCGGCAACTAAGTTTTGAAGATTTCTATGCACTGTCAGCACTTTATAGCCTNTGCTCTTCCTGCTCTTTAATATTAAAAGCCAATCTGAAGAGTATGTTTTGCTACAATTTTCTAACTTTGCTTCCTGTGGGAACTGTGGTAGTATTTCTCTCTCCAACATATGCTGGTAATAGTATTTTGCCTACAAATATCGAGAACAGATGGATTGTTAGGCTGTACTTCCTGTCGGAATACACCTTTGATTAAAAACAATTGTTGAGGTGTCAGAACACAGTCCTGAGCCCACTTTCCACATTTTATGGATATAGAATGAGTATATGACATGGGACGACAATGTTGAAGATCTTTAATAATGAGGCAATCGTTCTTTGGCTGTAGCCCACCATTGTCCCACACGGGACTTGTAAGAATTCACTTTTCTGATTTTGCCCGTCACTGTGATTGATTTATGAAATAAGAGACCAGAGGGACTCAACTGTTGATTATTGACTTGCCAGAGCCCGCACTATATCCTTTTGTCGAAATAAATACTTTGAATTGGTGTATAGCAAAGCAGAATTTGTTGCATGTAAATCTAATGTCATTATAGATTTCCATTCTCCTAATGATAAAGCTAGATAATACAATGTTGCTTCTTCATTCTTCAATTTATACATTCAATCAGTTGAAAGTTATAGTCGTCTTCTGACTGCAAGGAATCCTAAGTACTGCTACATGTAACCAGAAAGCTTTTAGGTCTACCTCTTTCAATAAAGTAAATTTCTCACTATTTATAAATAACGAAATTGAAGAGGCATAATGCCAAAATGAGCGAGGTAGCACAGTTGTTAAAGCGCATGCCTCCCATGAGGAACGTCCACGGCTTGAGCCCGACTCGATGCCCTGACTGAACGCTCGCTCATTGTTCAACCAGCAGTGAATAGGTACCTAGTGGCAACACTGGGAGATAAAGGCGGCGAGGAAAGGAACTGGCCACCCTACCTCACATGCCGATGGCTCAGTATAGGTGTCCTCTCTAACAGGCACTCCCCTTCGTACGAAAGGATATGGGACTACCTTTACTTTTATAAAACCAAATAAAAAGTTGATGAAATTCATGTTTACTAACCAATATCTGTAGTTGATGAGTTTTCCATGAAAGTTCTCTATGACCAGCTTCGACTTAAGTAAGGTTTGAAATGCTGACTGTTAGTGTGAAATGTATTTCACGGAGGGTCTCTTGTCATTGGACGTAGGTCTGCTTTTGGTTCTTGCATTTCACGTTCTCCTTTTATTGTAAAGCGATTTATTAGGAAGTAGTGCTTGAGTAATTAAGAAGATCAGAAGTTCAAAGCTGGATATTTCAGAATTAATTAAGTTGATAGGCTTATATGCTGTTGAAATTCCGCTTATCTATGTATAGTGTGCTGAATCTGCTATGCTCGTTGTTTCAAAAGTCTGTCTTCTGTTGCTAAAAAGTAATTTGCGTTTTTGTGAGGTTTGCATGTGCATGCAAAATGAATCGCAGTTCAAACATTTTTGTAAAGAAAGTGCTAATAACGCATCAGCACTAGGCCAGAAACCTTTATAACAACCAATGTGTATATGCTTTGTGAATATAACGCAATAAGATTTGAAGTGTCCAAAACTAACAGTAATGCTTCTTGAAAGTTTCTCTTCAATTAAAAAGTCACTTGTCTTCTCCACGCTACTAGTTTGTAGACTCATGTTCAGATCTACAACAGCGGCACAAGATGCAACATATTCTGCAATTGTTTCGCTTCAAAATCTGAGAGAAAAAGTACACAACGGGATCCAGAACCACTTGCAGGTAAAACATGTGTTCAAAATAAACTGGGACTGTCATTTTCTGAATAAGAACTGGTTGCTGCATTGCGTTAATAGTCATAGGAAATAGAGTTATTATGTAAATGGCAGAAATGGAAACAGAGTATACTAAGATTGATCTGTTTTGTGTATGCTGTCCTCCGACTGTTGGTACTTTTCGTGTCATCATTTTAAGATTGATGATGAAGTAGCAAACAGTGATAACAGCTGTTGAAATGAACGGAATGCAAATGAATATTCTTTGGTAGGTATAATTATCCGTTAATAATGGAACAGAGACAACAGTTGAAACTAGCCACAACAACAACAACGTTATAGCGCTTCTCTTCCTTGTTATCCAGATAGATACTTTGAGTGGGTACAGTACATCAATTAATCTCTGGATTGCGATGAACCACATATGTAAACTTGAAGCCACGGCTGGTAAATAGAAGCAGAAAATGTTTAAGTTTGCGTACAATTTTGTTCTTATGACGTTTGGAAGTGAGTAACTGATGCTATAAAGCACAATTAAGAAAGAAGACAGTAAAAGGTCTGAAATGGCGAGGCTAATAAGTGTTACATCGAAGGGCATCTTTGTCCTTCTTGCGTGGACCAACGATGCAATCTCACACAAGTTGAGGGTAATACCCAGCCCACAGATACTAAGAGCTGCAACCACTTCAGCTAAAGACATGATTCTCAAACGAAGATCTCTCTAGTCCAGATTTTCAGTATTGCAATCTAAAAAAAAACAAAAAAAAACCTTCATAAAAGTAATTTACTATTGCAGAATTTACCGAATGGCACAACAATATTTGGTTAATGTTACACCCCCTACACCCCTCAGCAGATTAGTCTTTGGTTGTTGTGGCCATTGGCTGAATAGGGGTGCTAATGCACTTTTATACCTCCTCCATGTCTACCATTATGAAATTGACCAAACATGGTGCGATTATACCCACACACACTCCATGTTTAGTACTTGCCAACATGGTAGACATGGAGGAGGTACAAAACTGCATTAGCGCCCTGAATACCTAATGCTAGGCACCCGGTGCATGATTAGGGCCTAAATGTCAACCATACGGTAAAGTGTTACATGTACACACAAGATTTTTACAGAAGTTTATCGAATTCACACAGACATATACGATTGCAAATATACACTGAAGTACACACGTAATATAAAGGACAGTGTGCACGCATGCCTCAACATTTGTATGTATTGGCACGCATGGAGACACATGATCTCGTCGAGCAGACTGAACTGTCGACGTAAGGGAGTTGTGTTACGAAGAAACTAAGATGGAAAT
>OLMO02000257.1:21543375-21561226 GCA_900291935.2 Cassiopea xamachana | reverse complement strand
AACTGAATACCTTGTAATCGTGCTCCTCCTTATAGATGAAGCAATTCTATTGAGAAAAGTTTCTGTTTACTTGAAATTCTATCTAATTAAGATAAACTATGCTCATTTGGCAAAGGATGAACAATATATTGTATTAATATATTCTGAATGCGCTCATAAAAATTATTCGTTACTGAATTTTGTATACCACAAAGGAATATTATATATACTTATATTGTATATACACATATATACAAATTAAATATATATATATATACATATATATATTTATATTTATATATACTCCTTTGCAGTATAGAACATTTAATAATATATTGTATATATATATATATATATATATATATATATATATATGCATCTTTATGTACATCCATTCATGCAGAGAAGTGTTGATTTTAAATTTGAACATCAAATCGTGCTGGCTACTTCATTTACTGTAAATGCCCAATACCTGAGCTTCCATATAGAAATGGTGCTGTGCGCCGGATTTGATTGTGCCAGTTATGACGTAATCACATTCATCAAATGCCACTAGAATGCAGGATTTTTGCGGTAATGCCATTTACGAAGGCCATTTATAAGAAACTACTTATAAGAAACTATTTATAAGACGCATGTAATTACAAGCAACCAATAAGATTGCTGATAGGCCACGTTATTCTCATTCAAAGATAAACTACAGCACTGAGGGTTGAAGCATCGAAGACACAAAACATTACATGTGTAGTAGTTACTATTTTAAATAAAAATGCAACTAGTCGAGAGTGCCGTATAATTGGGGGCTGGAGTAAATTGGGGGGGTTGGAAAATTCTCGAAAAGTTAGCAAATAGGGGATTGGAATAATTGGGGGGCTGGAAAGGGTTGAAAATTCAACAAATTGGGGGTTTGAATAATTTGAATAATGTACTAGGCTTGATGTTTGGTTCACATGTGGGGCAAATTTTGAATTCACGTCCTCAAAATTTTGGAAAATTAATAAATGGGGGGATGGAATAAGGGCGGGGTTTGGAAAAAATCTCAAAAATCAATAATCAAGGGGGACGATTATTCGGTACTCTCGAGTACAAATATAACATTTTACAAATCTACCAAAGATACATAACTACAATAAACTTACTTTCAGTGTTACCAATTAGAAAATCCTGTATTCTTGGAGGATGGAAGCTCTTCTGCTCAATAGCATCTTCAATTGTTGTTATTGGTTTGGTAACATGCGAATACTGTACTCTTACTTTCTTTGCAATTTCATCAGCGTTCCTCTGCGAATCTGTAATGTACGTAACAAAACCTGCAGTAAGCAAATGCTTTTTGAAAGTAAAATCCGTTGCAGGATATTGACAACAAACTTTCCGAGAATCACGAAGTGAAAGTGCTTCATACGCATCCTGCAGGAGGCCATCTTGCTTTGAAAGGTCCATTGAGCAAACCCTTCTACAGACTTTCTATGAATTTCGTTTACTAAAAGAGAAGGCCCTGGTAAGGTTTACGTTTCATGAAATATATTGCTTAAAACCAAGGGGAAGTTGATAATACAAATGCTAGAAAGATTGCAAGAAATTAGAAAAAATGCGTACCTGCAACTACAATGGCCAGAATTTGTCCAGCATATTCTATTTTGCTTCTTGCAAATATCTGTAAGGATAGATAGTTTCAAACAATTTTTACAGAGCACAAAGAGCAAAATGATGAAAGTCATAATTTTCCACAAGGAGTGTCTGAAAGCAACCAGGGTTCTAGAAAGTGACTCTTTTATCTTGAGTAGAATATCTCATAGCAAAATAATTCCATTTCTTTATCCAATGCTAAATACTGTAACCTAGCGCAGGGACTTTTAAAAAACAGACAATCCAATGAGAGGGCTTACTACTTATTCATATATGCAACATTAAACTCGCATCTACATGGAGGGTGTATGAATGAAATGTGAAAAAAGGAGGTTAAAAAATTCACCGTCGACAATCTGATTTGGAGGTTTTAAGATTTCAATTCTCATACTGGATGTAGTGTATAGTTATCAGTATGTTATGTTGTTAAGAGGCTTGCCTCGGTTTAGTTATAGGACTGGTAGGTTGGGTAAATTAAAATGGCGTCGTAGAATAGCGTGCTTCCTAAGTATCTAATTATTTCCCCGCCCATCGGAAAGCACACATGGAAATACACAACACTTGGTAACTACAAAGAAAACAACAATTACCTCTCCTTTCTTATTGCCATGTACAAATGAATTTACCCCTGGAATATCTTTTTCAGAGAAAATTCCAATGAAACCAGGGCATGCCTGAAAAGTTATGAATGCTCGAGATGTAAAACTCAGAGCTAAATTGACCATTAAAAAAATTATTTCCAATACGACTGAATCAATTGATGAAAGATCGAATGAAGCAATGAACATTGAATGAATGAAGGAATGAATGAATGAACGATGATAGTAATCAAAATATTAGCCAACTCGAATAAATGCTCGCTAGTTTGCAACTCAGTCAGTCAGTAACTTGGCAAATCAATCAGTCAGTAATAAAAATGTTGAGTGTAACAGATAACGTGATACTTACCATAGCATCAGAAGCATCCAACCCAGCAAGCATTGCATTTCCCTACAAGAATTCGATGAAAATTATAAACATGCAAAATTATTACCAACTGACAGTATTAGGGGGGTCGAAACCAGGGGGTCAATTTTTTCATAAAATAACATGTTTCCCTATTTTTACCTGAGCTTATCTCCAAACTTAGTCACCAGACCCCTCCACTTTGAAAGTCGTTTCGACGCCCATGCTTATGGCGTCAGCTTGGCATAAATTGTTTCATTAATTGGTGCTGCACTTAGCTTCGGCAAAGACTCTTCTATCTTCCTTGATATACAGCCAAGAACAAAGATGCTATCAGAGTAGAGTTGTTTCAGTCTTGGACAAGTACCATAAGGAACAATGGCGTAATAGAGACACGCAAAGCCCTTAGTAATTCCGTAAAATTGGGAACCCTTCTTATGTTCACCACTAATAATATCAAAAAAGAATCATATCTTGAAAATCTCTAAGGGGCCCTTCAGGACCTTAAAGGCCTGGGGGCCCTTACCCACAACCTATGTGGTTACGTCACTGATAAGGACCTATATTTCTAAGTATGGAATCCGTTTCATAAATTTCCCTATTTCAAATATCTTTGAAGGAAAACTGGTCAAGAGCCCATCACAAATAAACGTAAAATTTTGATACTCACCTGTTCTGACAGCACAAAAGAAGCGAAAGCTACATGAGGATGCGGTGGTAAGTCTACTGTAAAAACAACCTCGCCAGAAGCCTGTTAAGAAATTGGGCTTAATTACAAACAAAATATGAGTGTAGCATACTGGGATGATCGAATCTTTCGTAAGTAATTAGAAGTAGCAAGATAATCAGTCTGAAAAGATAGTCATTCTGACCAAGACAGGCTTGAATGTTGAAAAAAGAATGGGAAAAGACAGATAGCATCACGTTTTGTTCTAATTTCAGATAGTAAATGTCTCAACTCACAAAAGAGTCCAACAAACAGGAAAAGTAAGGTAGAATTAACTCAACCATTTAAGGAAATTACTATAGCGTTCTTCAAAGATGATCTAAAAGTGATGACAGAAGGACCATAGTGGATAATTAGAATAGTAAGGAAATTCAACAAAAAATGACACTTTTACAGCGCACAGATAGCTAGCATATCTTTTATTCATAAACTATGCACAAAAAACCCTTAAAACAATCTGAAATTAAATTGCTCAGCTACAAAGCTCTCTTATTTCTATGACTCTATAAAGCGACAGCTGCAGTTTCTTGGTAACATACTAAAAGCACAAGGATTGGAAAGTGAATGTTTACTGGCAAGGAAAAATGGAAAGAGGCCTAAAGGAAGACAACGGAAGAAATACATGATACAGCTGCAATTTCTTGGTCACATACTAAGAGCTCAAGGATTAAAAGTCAGTGATGTGCCGAGACACCTTCTGTTGGGGGGGGGGCGTTTTGACAACTTGACCAACTATTGTTACTGAGAAAAAAAGGTCACAAAAATACTGCACCCAAATCTCTTTTTGCAGCATGACTGACTTTTGACCAGCTTTCTTGCAAATTTCACACCGCCCAGCGGCACGTCCTAGTAGAAAGTGAATGCTTATTGGCAAGGATAAATGGTAAGAGGCCTAAAGGAAGATAACAGAAGATATACATGGATTGTTCAATAGAAAGTTGTAGTGGACAGTACGAAGTAGCTAAGTTGGTACACTTATCAAAGAACAGACGGAAGTGGAGATTCATGATCACATCACGTCACATGACAAGCACCACGGAAAGAAAGAAATAAAGCAACTAAAAATAGTGCTTGGAAAGTAAGCCTTGAAAGGTACCTGATTGTTGTATCATTGGTATAGATTTATCAACAACTACTAGAATGATTGAAATACTTCATTTTGCAGATGGATGCAAGGAAAAGGTTGCTATCCAAAAGCGTGGAAAATGTCTTCTATACAATATAACATGTGTAGCGAAGCAAACAAAAGCGAAGATTCTCAGTTCTAAAACAGACGCGCTTTCCCACTTTATTCAATTCTCAAAAACTACAAAATCGTAAATCATAAAATCCCCTGTACTTGTTACTCCTCTCACTCAACGTAAAATCCTCAGCCTCGTTCCCGCTACAATCAATCATTCCATATCAAATTTTCCTTATCGTCACACACGCTGTACAAATAATAATAAGATTAACACTAAAGGTTAGTAGAAAAGCAAGACAGAAATGATTACCTGTAGTTTTCCTTCGATTCGTTCAGATGGTTGGTTCAAAGGTGCAGCTTGATTTTTGATTTGGAATGACTGTCTCCCAGAAGAGACTGGTCTGTGGAAAGCATAACTTGCACTTGCGATGCTGTGGCAGATTTTTGTGCCTCGTAGTAAAACACAAAACTGGCAGATTGGAAAGAAGAGCAAAATTAAAATCTATAAGGCCTAAATAGCTTTGAACAGCAAAAAGGTAGGCTATATCGTATAGCCTAGTTATTTGCTGGTAGAAACGTGAACTGAAGAACATTTGAAAAACGTCAAAAAATTTCAATCCTCTTTATGATCAAATGCTGATTTGCACTTTGATGATAAGAATATGGAAGCAGCTGTTGAAATGAACCAGCAAAGAAAGCATTCAACTACCAGAGCTTCATCAAATATTGCTGATGAACCCGCAAATGGCAGTGGAGAAAATACAACTGGAGTATCTGAACAAAGCAGTGAGTGAGTGGACTCACAAATGAATGAGAAGAGCTCAAAAAATGGCTCTAAGGGTTCTAAGAGGAATAGCTCAAATGTACAACCCAAGGACCTTAGCACAAGTAACAACAAAACTAGCGAAGGAATTACAAGTGAAATAAAAGCTGAGCCACGTTTGGATGGTTCTAAAAGTGGTAATTCGGCAGAAACTCAAGCAAACAATCTTCGTTCGTCGTACGATGAAACAGAACTAGTTGACATAAACAAAGAGGATAACTTAGAAACCACTGCTGAAATGCCCACTAGTACAGCAGCAGCAACACCAAACACAGAAACAACAAGAAGTAAAGGGGGACTTGATACTGGATAGATAGACAGCTGAACTGGACTTGGGGAGTCATGGATATACAATTCACTTTTACATTGAGTAGAATTTACCGTTCAGAATACCTCTATGCACACCCTCAAGGAGTTATTGGTGACAGTGTCCGCTTTGTCTCCCCCCGCACTATCTATGTGCCTGAAGTAAATAATTATTCCTGCTAAGAAATCTATTTTAAGAAAATGTATGCACACTAAAGAGCTAATGCATCACCTTGAAAAACAAGTTGATAGCCACATTCTTACAGTAACTGAAATCAACAATTTTGTTCTCTGGGTTTGCTTCCAAATGACTCAAGATTATTTTTGTTGCATCTGAAAGAAGAATTAGATATACGACAAAGTCCATGCATTTGCTTTACATGCATCTTATCTTAGCAGATGAATAGACCTATAACTCTGGATAATAAAGCTTATAGAAAATGCGTGTCTGAATATTCAACGAAACAAATTTCCAAGCAAGGAGTAGTGTAAGGAAAATTGGCTTCTGACGACTCAGAAATAACAAGAAGTCCTTAATACCATGATGAGGTGTACAGCCAAGCGATGAAGACTGATCCCATAGAAACAGGAATTGTTGTGTTGTTATGAAGAAGTTTCAAGGAGTCTTACCTTTAAAAGTTTAGTTGTATGTTTAGCTTCTCATTTAACCTTGTCCTGTTATAGCAACGACCAAATTTAACACATGCACCATATTCAACAATCTTGGTTTTAATAAAACAACGACAACATGCATTTGCTTCTACAACATCAAGACGCATTTTATACCTTGAAATGTCGCATAACTGTTAAGACTTTTCATATCCAGGAACTCTTCGGCTTCGACAACTCTTACCTTAGAAAGGGAAACCCAGCTTTAGGTCGTAGCTACGATTAACAAAGCAGTACAACATAGAACGAAAATCACCATCATACGATGCTCAACGAGTTCAATTCTGCTGCAACATAATCAATATGCTACATATTTATTGTTCTCGTGAACTTCTCTTTTCTTTTTATCAGCTCATTTTATCAAATTCTGCTTCTAACTTTCTTATACTGTGCTTTATTTATCTTTATTTCAAAACACTTCAGGGGGTTAGCATAAAAGAGTTTGGAGCATCTAATTTTAAGAACTAAGGTTCATCGACCAAAGGAGATCTCCAATAATCTTCCCTATTGCCATGCTGTGCTTAAGGCTTCCATAAAAACCATCCCAATACTGTTGACTTGTGACATGTACACAACGTTCTACTCCACATAGCGTACACTTTAGAGGTTTTAAATGGCATGTTTTACGAATATTTCTCACTACCCTAAACTCCCCTTCACCAAAGAGCTTAATTCGCTTTGCGGTCAATACATGAGGGCCTATCTTTGTAAGTCTCTAAATAATCATAAACTTGTCTTCTTGCTTCCTTATCTCTATATCCTATCACCTCTCTTTCATTTCTCAGGTCAATTTTTATTCTTTTTCAACCGCTTTTTCTTACATTGATTTCATGAGACAAAACTACTAAAAGAAGGCATTCCTACTGATTTCAAACCCATTCCTCCAAAACAAATTGTTGGGTTTCCTTGAAAGACAAGACATTCTTCATCAAAATCGGCTTTGAATCCAGCGTGAACATAAGCGTATGAGTTCTAAAAGAAACCAAATTCATCGAATAAGAAGGACAGAAAAATACTAAATCTTCACCTCTAATATTCTAAAATAAGGCAAAAGCTCTATACAAATCACAACACAATTTTTTTACATATTCTCCAGATATAAAGACGAGCCTATTATCCCCTACTGGGCTGTACAAAAGGAGGTATTAATAGGGATGTGCTGAAGATGTTTTGCAGGGATGATTTTTAAAGATTTTTTAGGGCTCTTTGAATGCAAACTACGATAAGTGTTGCAAAATGTCCGGAGAACTTGAATGATCACACCAATACACTCCTTTGGCATAGAATTCTACTGGCATTTCCACTTACTTGCTTTCTTGGCATAACCTTGAAGGTTCTGATTATCTCTCCAGGCAATGAAAGCGGCAACGTCATGGAAAGTATAACCTATTGATATAATTAATGAATGAAATATAACAGATCAGATCAATGCAAGTACTATTATGCAAATATGACAAGATATTGAATAGTTTCGCAGTTCGACAACGGCAGACACGTTTGCCCTTCCTTCGATCACCTTCAAACTATCACACCAAGCCTCAAACTAAGAATTAATTTATCACCTTCATGTTCATGTCACACCTTAAAAACTCGCCCATTCCCAAACTGCTGATTATACCATTCACATCAACTAAAAGGAATCAAAATTATTTACTATTACATCAGAAAATTAGAGAAAGAATAAAGTAAATAATCACTGAATACAATAACATTCGCAGTCCATCATGTATGACACAAACTTCAGCCTTGTATCCATCCAGTAGCCGGAGGGGCAAGGAGAGTGGCCGCCCCCTGTGACAAAAAAGTTAGTGTTCGAGAAACGCTCAAATTTGCAATGAAATCGTTAAATTAGAGGGTAGCCTTGAAACAGCACGTGCAACTGCTCTTTTCTATCTGAAAAAGGACGCATCTTTATATCCAAAAGGGAGTTTCCCTAATGTTTTAAGGGTGTGGACAAAAATCTTCCAATGGGCTCTACCTTTGACCCCCATTTCTCTGTCCTTTTCAAATCGGATAGTGCTTCAACGCTGGCAATCAACAGGCTATGGACCCCTACCTTTTATTTAAATCCTTATTTGCCCCCCATGGTCTACACCCTTTTTGTCTCTCCCCTAGCCACACACTTTGTCTCCAAAGATGCGACGCAGGCTACGCCACTGCTTGTATCAATATTGAATGAAAGGCAAAAGGGGTTCAGAACAAAAAATTAACTGCAAATGGGAGAATGATTGTCTTTTGTGCAAAATGGCAAATGATATATACAGAAATGATATAAGATTAATAAATAATTAATAAATAAAAACTGAACTTACTAATATTTAATTTTGCTTCAACTGTTTCAAAAATAATGAAAATATCTGATGGGAAATGTGGATGCGCATGCTTCATCATCAAATTTCCGGCCCACGAAGCGACCTAAAAAATGAAAGTGCCATACACTTTTTTATGAGAAAAAAGTTTATAAAAATATTCAGGCTCAGAATCACAATAAGGATATAGTCTCAGTTGTATATAGCATTAGCAAGCATATGGGGGGGGCATGAACTCTCTCTCTCTATTGGGGCTCATCAAAAGGGGGTGTCTAGAGAAAGGGTTTCACATATTTGGGAACGGGATCTGATTTTCCAAACATCAATAACACGTATGCATATCTCACTGAGTGAAATAGGATTACAAGCATTCAAATGCCGTCATTAGAAGACAACGGTAGCTGAAATAAGCTACTTCCAGGTTACTTTGTTGCATCATCTTACGGCGAAAGAACAGTTCTAAGAAAGTGGCAGTCTTTTAGTAATAGCGTCAGATAGGGTATTGTACTAATCAGGGTGCTTCTCATTAAATTTAATTAAATTTAAGAATAATTCAAGACTTATACAAGACTCAAGTGTTTTTAAAGACTTTTGAATTCTTGTGTTTTTGAGCTATAAAACTGCTTGTAGACGTTTGTTGATACAATATTTGTTATTCTGCTCCACTTTTATTTGATTTATGATGAAGCTTCTATTTTCAGACGTAGTTGCACCTTTGCTATTTAAGAGGAATTTAAGAATAATCAAAGGCTCAAAACCGAAAAAATATAAGAATATTGAGGCTCTGCAAAAAATTAGGTATTCGTGTGAAAAAAGTGTGTAATAGCTTTCCACTGTATTTGTACATGAAGAATCATAATGCAGCATAACTGGTGGAGCTAGGAGGGCTGGAAGAGTATAACCCCAACTTTCCTACAAACTAAGGTGTTGCCTTTAAGCACACAAACGCCAAACCCCAGCTTGGGCAATGGTTTAGCTCCTTCGCAGAAAATAAGCTCTATCAACTTTGTTTAGAAGCATTGCTCAAATCCTAAGCCCTGATCTCCATCCGACAGACATTATGACTCAGGATTCGACACCAAATCTGTGGCAGAACGCTCGAGCAATAGCTGGTACTTGTTTTATGCAAATACAGACTGTTTCGAGCTTGTTTTGAAACGGTACTGATTGGAGACTATTTGTCAAGTTTCTATGCAGTAATAGTCGCAAAATGATATCCGTTCAAAGACTCCAGCATAAGACACCTCAAAAAACTCAAAACATGAAACTTTTGTAACCATGTTTAACTCTTCATTACTAAGAATTATTTGTAACTTGAGGACATCTCGTTTTTCTTGAGACCATCAATTGGAAAAATCATAGCCTCGTTTGGGTGAACATATGTAGTACTACAGGCTTATTAACTATGGCCAGGACTTTGAGGGGAGGGCAACGGTAGCATTTAAAAATGGGAGCACATTTTTTGAGGGGGGCTCTCACAAAATAAAAGAGAGTTCGCTCTGCTAGCTGCAAAGGGTGGGGCATTTAGCCTGATTATGTGAAGTGTTGAAGTGTCTTATGTCCATGGCTTGTATGTCGTCTATACTTAGTAGTACTACATGTCAAATTCCCTCCATGCCTTTTATTTCACAATGAGCTGTTCTAGTAGAGCAAGCTTCCATGATCCACTGCGACGTAGTTTCTTCCATACATCACATTGAACAAAATGTTATAGGATATGATCCTCTTTAAAATAAGCTGCTTCTTTCCATTCTACGTCTCTGAGATCATTTTCCCCATTGGATAGAACAGAACAACGAAATTTGGGTATTTTAAAACGTCACTGTTGATATATGGCCAGGTCAATTTTGATCGGGCTAGATCTCTTTATCCACTTGCTCAAATATCACAAGTGTATGCAGCATTCTTGGCAAATTGAAGGCTTATGGAAAGCTCACTATTGGAGCTAATGGCGAAATAGTGAGATTAGGACCAACAAAGAGTATTTAGAATGACGTGAATTGAATCTACCAACCAAAAAAACTATATAGTCATATTTCTACCGATCTCTGTTGCCCATTGAAATCCCTGAGCTACGCCCTCATAGGAAAGAAAAGACCTTTATACTCACATTTCTTACAGGAACATTTGCAACCTGTTCAAAAGAAGAGAATAATGATAATTATGATTAGAGATGTTCCGAAAAGCTTTCCATTGGGGGAAGGGGTGTTTTGACCATTTGACCAACTACTGTCACTAAAAAATGGTCGCGGAAACCACTGTGACTAACTCTCTGGCAGTATGATCAACTTTTTAACCAACTTTTCGCAATTTCAAAGATAGTGGAGAGGGGAGTGGTGTCCCCCATGCCTCCCAAAATGCACATCACTGATTATTATCATCATTTCATTCAATTTTTTTAAAGGTTATCATACAAACAAAGCTTTTGCTTCTTATTCCACGTTATACATTTGTTGCAAAAGCAATACTTATCAATGATATTCTGCTTGGGCCAAAAGAACGCAAAAATAAGTAACGACGGACGTGACAGATTTCATAGACCAAAAAATTATTAAAGGAAACTCTGAAAGAGTATGAGCTGTTCCTGGTTGCGTAGAAGAGCGAAGTACAGAGTAGCTTTCAGTACAGGGATGCTGGGGCGATGATAAATCATGGGAAGTCTCTCGAGGCCTGTTTACCTAACTTAGCCGGTGGCAAACATTCAAAAAGTGGGTGAGCAAATTAGATTAAAATAAAAAAAGAACAGCTCATTTGGTAAGCAGCAAATGGGCATATTGCATTCAATTTTGGGAAAAGTAGGGGAAACACACTTACTTTTTCCCACCCCACCTCCCAGTTTGAATAATTGAGCTATCCAAGCGAATGAAAGAGAATGGATACTGACCTTTTTTATATGATCAGAGAGAGCTTGAAAAGAGCTGCAAAGATTTGACTTCTGCTCAAAGAATTTTGCCATCGATGTTAATGTTACAGAGGCTCCGAATTCAATGAATTTTTCAGCTAACTGGAAGATTAAACATATAACTCATGTTACCAACCATCTAAACTAGGGTGCAAAATAGTGACTTTGTCTCAAGATATATTTTGATGCATACACCTGTTATTGTAAGAATGAAGTTTATAATTGGCTCAAATGGCCAGAACCTTGAGAAAACCTTTAGAAAATCATAATACTCAATTTCCAAACTCAAGTTTTTTGTTTGCCGAAATCGATATTTGTTAGATTACTAGTTTTATTTTTTAATGTAAATTATGTAATGGTGTGTTATGTGTCGTTTTTGTTCCTGTCAGTTCCGTTTTGTAGTAATCATTCACATGCATACTGTTATGTCACACACCATCTCCATAGTTGTTGTCATCATCTCTTTGTTTAGATATAAATATATTGTTCATGTAATTTGGGTGTGTTGCCTATGTGGTATCAGTACATGCGCTTGTCTATAAAGCCAGTTGTGCTTCAATCGTCGTTGAATATAGTTGTGTTGTATGAGCCGTCGTAAATTGCAGTTGTGTTTCTGTCGCTGTGAAGTGATTTATAGTGTGTCGTCTTTTGCCCTGCGCGCAGTTATTCAAGTCGTCGTTTCGGAATATTGAGAATTTGGGAACATTTGATCTATTCGAAACCATGAGAAATTGGAACATTGATAGACTTATCGAGCTTAAAGTATTTGCTGACTTAAATGCTTATATCTGTATTTATAATGCTGTATGGATTGATTATCATTTGAGTTATAAAATCAACACATGTGTAAAACTTGAATTGTTTTAAATAGTACATCACTAGTATATTCAAATTCAAGTACACAAGATTTGCAAAGAAAGGGTACACCGTTCTAGCAAGTTAGTTTTAGTAAAAGTTAAGAAAATATCAGGCTCAATTTCGGGAAAAGTTTAGAGAACTGAGGCTCAATCAAAAGAAATTCTCTCATAAAGAACGTCTATTGTGGGAGTAAAAGCTGCCTTACGGATAGCATATCATATGTCTACCATAAGATCCAAGGCATGGAAGAGCACTGACAATTAATGATATTTTATACCAGTCAATTAGTAATTAATCAATTTTAATTTACCAGAATTTGATTCAGCTCCGACAGATTTTTCAAGTCAATATACAAATCGAACGGTCCATCATTTTTGTAAACACCAATAGCAGTATTTCCTGCAACAAATCTCACTGATTTCTCTTCATTTCTTGATATAACCGACAAGGCTTCAAGGATAGAAGATGGTTTCACCCACAAAGATACTCCCAAGCTGCGTGGAAGATTTATCAACGTCTTGTTGCATGGCTTGGTGCACATTTGATGGCATGATTTGAGGCTACGGATATCCTATTTCAATGTGAAATAAGCCAATAATAAATTTATTTTGTTTTAGCAAATTTAAGGCTAAGATAAATATCATTTTGGAAAATTTCTGGATTCCTTCTGGGAAACAAAAACGTTTTTTGGCTCACAAGAAGGATTTCTTAAGAATAATATGGCTGACAAACGAGGTATACTTGTTCCTCATGATAAGATAGCATATCTATTGCTATGCTGAGAATTTTATTAACAATTTCTTAGTATCATCGTAGGCTTCTCTGTAGCTGCAATACTTGCTGTATTGTTTACTTACCTTACTATCTTGGTCTCGTCTTGAGATGGAGGGTGACTTTCTCCTGCATATAGCTTTTACATTCGATGTTCCTCTTATTGACAATATCTTGTCATGATAGCACATCACAACAACATAACACAAGTTTCAGCAAATAGAATTACCTCGATATCTATTGGATTACATTCCTTTGCAAATGATTTCATTGCATCGAGAATGGGTCGGTAGCCTTTTTTAATAAAAACAAGCAATGTTAATTAAAAAATGAGACTACTGGTACGAACAATACTTCATGCCACATCAAAGTTTCATAATCATGGAAATGCATCTTACACCAGGGAAGTGCTGATGGAAAGAACAATGCGTTTCCTTCGTCCAATGAAGGTTCATTGGTGCATACGGTTAAACCTACAACCTTCACACATATGCTAAAGAATGAACTGAAAAACCCTAATTAAGATATGAACAACTGAATATGTCTGCGGGCAAATTAACAATTACTAGGCCCCTTCGTAGGATATCAATTGCATTGCCTTTTTTCATGCTGTTCTTTTTCAGTACTTGTGTCCCGGGATTTGAATTTCATCCTTATAAATATTGCAATGATGGTTATCACTTTTACTGCTCATTTGAACTTAGTGAATTGCCATCTACCTATGTAGAGTACAGATTCGAGCAGCGATGTGCCGATGGGGGGCGTGGGGTGGGGGCGTGGGGTTGTGTCCCCTAATATTTTCAAATTTGCAAAAAGTTGGTCAAAAGTCAGCGATGCTGCAAGAGAGTTTGCCACAGTATTTTCTGTGACCTTTTTCTTCTTAGTAAAAATAGTTGGTTAATAATTGTTCAACCTCCCCCCCCCAGAAGGTGTATCGGCGCATCACTGGATTCGAGGAAACACTTTTGCACACATTTTTCCATCGATTCAGATGCTACATACCTGTACATCTACAAATATTGCCATCAAATGAGTCTTCAATCTCTTTCTCAGTTTTTCCACTCGAATCACTTGCAAGCACGCTAGAATAGGGTGTCATAATATACATACATTGCCATACATACCATCAGTTGCAATTTTCCAAGAAAAATCAGGAGGCAACCGGGCTGAAATTACCAAATACTTTAGAAGAGACCCGTGTACTGGATGAATACTTGGGAATATTTGCTGATTACTCCTATTTTCCATGAGAAAAGGTGTACAAGAGAATTGAAGCTCTAGCAAAAAGCTGATTTTCTTATTAAAAAATTGTGTACTTGCCTTTGGCTTTACTACTTTTTCCGAGAATCTGCCTACTCGATGGCACCTGGGGGGCACTTTGTACCCCTTGCCCCCCTAATATCCGCTACTGCATACAATGATTAATATATATTTTAATGGGTGCAGCATAAGTAAAGACATGCAAAGTAACATAATTATCAGCCTTTGCTATTCTGTACTGAAAAGGCAGCGGCCTTCCTTCTGAGACAGAAAGCAATTCACGCGGCAAGGGATTGGGTTGAGGTGTGAGGGTGAAAATGCTATACCTTCATTCACATGGACGCTTTACATTGATTCAAATGTCTTTTAGGCTGTCTTGCTTTAATAACAGCAGTGCTCCTTGGTCTGTCATTCGGTGAACAGCTTTTTAAACTGCATAATGTCTATGTGAACGAAGACCAAACAGACTTTCATCCCACACCTCGACCCAGTACTCGGCCACTTTAAATGGCCCATTGGAAAGCCATACTATCAGCCTTAAAATCAAATAATTCGAAATTATTGCTACAAATCGTCTTCGTCACCATTCAGCTTTACTAGCTGGAAATTTTCCTTAATTTCTATCTTCTATTATATCAGTCTAATTGGCTCTAAAGCAAACATAAAATATTATTCTAAAGGTATTGATTCTATAGAAATTGTACCATTAATTGATACAAACCTGAAACCATTCATAACAAATCCGGGCGTGCAGTAACCACATTGGCTCGCAAAATTTGAAGCAAATCGCTTTTGAATCTCGTGGAAGCCATCTTTTTTGCTGACAAATAATGTACGATCAAAAGCTTTGTGTAAGAACTAAAATCGTTACAAATAGATTAACTATGTTATTATGTTACTAATTATGTTATTAACTACGTTATTAATTATGCTATTAACTATACTATTAACTACGTTATTAACTATGCTATTAACTGCATTATTAACTATGTTATTAACTACGTTACTAACTATGCTATGAACTACGTTATTGACTATGCTATTAACTACGTTATTAACTATGTTACTATGTGTTAAATTGTTTTATTTCTTCATCTGTTTTTAATTAATTAGACATTAGCTAATTGACACAAATGAAGAAAGTTAGTGCTCTATCTGAAAAAGCTGATATCCTGGGCAGAGATATGCCAAGACACTTCTCATTTGGGGGTGAAGGGCATTTTGACCATTTGACCAACTACTGTTACTAAAAGAATGCTCATGGAAAGTACTGTGGCCTCTCTTGCTATTTCAAAAAGAATTGGGGGCCGTGACGCCCCCGCGACGCCCCTAGTAAAAACATTGCTGATCCTAGGCTAAATGGAACCAAAGAAAATGACTTACCTTCCAAGGGCTTCGACTGTTATAATGAAATAACCATCCAGAGAGAGTATGGGAGCCATGCACTGGAGAAAAAGACAGATGGGTGAGAAAAGAAACTAGTTATTGCGGAGATATAATTCATTTGCTTTTTGCTTAACTTCTCCAGAACTTTGCCCATTGTTAGAAGGGAGAGATTTGATCTGTCTATGGAAAGAGCCGTTAGCTGAACGAGTCTTTTTTTAATTTTAACCTGCTTGGATTAGGCCACAAGAGGAAAAAATCTTGCAAGCATTCTATTCAAACGATAAAGCCTAGAAAGTTGGAAAAATGGATTTCCATGACAGTATTGTTGGATTGCAAAAGTAAATTATGGCTATAACCAGGGGTGTTGCCATATGGGACGCAAGGAGGTGCCGCAACCCCCAACATTTCGCTTGTCGGAAAACTTGCAGTACATCAATAGTGTTAGTCAACAACTGCATTATGAACGTTGCATTATGATAAAGCTGGAGGAAAGTCTTCTCTGTCAGGACCCCACCAATAATTTCCTTTATCTTCAACCCTGGCTGTAGCAATATGCAAATAGTAAGTTCGCATTACTGAACTAGAGCACATACCGAATTGATGGCTTGTATTGCTTCTGGATTGGTTGAAGGATCACATTTTGAAACAGCGACGACACAGCTTCCACAGCCACCTTCTGCGCATAATCGTTTGGTACCTACGAAGAAAGAAAAGTAAAAACAGATGGACCTTTGGATTGAAAACAAAATTCCACACATTTTATTCATTTGAAACAAGACACACTTTATGCCCCAGAGCATCATAGATGTATTTATTCATGTTCAATTTGAGCTAAGATAATGGTTTATTAAACAGTTGTTATTGATATGGTCATAAATTTTTTCTATATATTGTATTCTCCTTTCTTACTTTATCTTCTGTTATTGAATAGACTCTTTCATCTTCTTATTTTTCAAACGTCTTTTAATGTGGATGCAAAACATCAAAGGTATTTTAAGGACCTCTTAAGTGAGGATTGATCATGAACTCAGAAAGCTTCAAGACTGGACCAGAACAGTTTTCTTATGAAAGGAAAAATATATACATCTTTTTTCATAAGGATATCTAACATTTTGCCGAGCTTCAATATTCTTAACTTTTTCTAGTCTTTGAGTCTAAGATTATTCTTAAACTATTCTAAAGTGTACATTGGCCTGAAAGTAAAACAAAGGTGTAAGTTGGCCTGGAAATGAAAAGAATATATTCAAATCTTTGTTTATGTCTTACTTCATTAAAGCAAAGCCGTAACATTACATAGCTTTAAAGCATCCATATAGATACCAATTTTTTTCTGTTTTCCACTTACATAATTTTTTCCATATATTTTAACATTGTAGATTAGGCTATTTTTTAACTTTTATGTTATTTGTCATTTATTTTAGTGTTTCATTTAAGATGTAAGTTTTTTAGCTGAGGACCCCTTGTAAACCAGCACTATATATATATATATATATATATATATATATATATATATATATATATATATATATATNNNTATATATATATATATATATATATATATATATATATATATATATATATATATATATAGACCTCGGTGATTAGTTTGTGAAAGTTTTTAAATGGGTAGTCTGCTCTTTGTTTCTTTGATTTTTAAGAATAATCACAATGACACAGTAATATATGGCCCAAAGCCAACAAAATCTAATAATATTGAGACTCAGTGAGAAGTTAGGTGCTCTTATAAAATAGAAGTGAATAAACGACCATAAGGAAAGCCCCTTACAGTACCGTCAGGGGTCAGNGGGTGAATACACACTTTCTATTATATACGAATAAAGTTTATAAGAATATTAGAGCTCAGAATCTCTGAAATGTAAAAATAATTGTAAAATAAGGCAAGGCTCAAGCCTAATCAAGACTTGGAATTTTGCGTTTTCAAGCTTTATATAATGCTGCTTTTAGATTAACTTTTTGACAATAAATACAATATCTTTTACTCCGTTCCTCTTTTGGTTTATTTCAACTTTATATATATATATATAAATATATATATATAAATATATATATAAATATATATAAATATATATATATATATATATATATA
>OLMO02000257.1:21525747-21536068 GCA_900291935.2 Cassiopea xamachana | reverse complement strand
CTACAAATTCCTTTAGAGATAACTCCAAAATTTTTTCCAAAGCTAAATTCCTAAGTTTCCAAAACTATGAAGCACAATTTTTGCTCGCATTTAGAAGCCTGATCAAAATAGAAAACCATTACTTTCAATGTTTTATGATTTTTGGGTGAATTGTGCTTAAAATTATAAAATTATGAAACAAAGCATTGTTGTTTACTACAACACAAATTAATATTCCTTTTATGATATTGTAGAATTTTCAGAAACAAATATTCAAAACTTTTCCATAGCCATGTTGAAAACCTTCCTTTTCCAAAATTTTTCATGTCCTGGAAAATGACATTATCAATTTCCATAACTATCAAAAACTAGCATGATCCCTGTTAAGAACAATCTAGAATTTGCAAATACATTGTTTGCTTTAAGTTGTCTCTGTCCAAAATTGAACTTAGTTAACCCATCATAAGGGACAATTAAAGTGCCAGATAAAAGATTAGTCTACGCATTAGGGGGCCAGTTTTATTGGATGAGGAGATGGGAACGATAGGTGGCCAAGGTACGCTAGTTGGTATGCTGAAAATGGCTCTGGCTTGGGCATAGGAATTACATGTACCCCCAATAATTCACTGAATTTAGTGATAAAGATTTTCAAGACCAATGGTCTACCAGCCACTTTGCAGAATAACAACCTCATGACAAACTGTGCATGAGTTAATGAAAATGCTATGTGGAATAACAAAAATTTGCACCCAACACTTTTCCCTAACTGTTCAAGGCTTCCCTGACCTCCTAAAACAGCTCAATTTCTAGGTTTGCTAAGTTTTCTGTGAACCCTCTAGAAGTCATTCTATTTTTTCAAGAATATATGCAGGGTGAATCACTATGGCGATTAACACACAAACAAGGCACCTGAGAATGGCATACACAGTCTGAATGAATGATGCATAGAAAAACCTACACTTTCCTATGCAGTCTATAAATATGCGCTTACTGTGCAGGGCATTAACAGCTAGTTGTTTGAAAACTGAGCATGCAGAAATTTCTTTTGCAGTAAAGAAAAATACCATTTCTTTCATTTGAGACCATTTGATTCTAAGGCCTAATTTCAATTATAATTTCTGGTGTAGTCCAAAAGCTAAATCAGAGAATCCACCAAATCAGGGAAGTTGTTTTCCTCATATTTCCCTAATTTCTACTCTGTTTTTGCTGAATCAACATTGGTCCTGAGCAAAAACTACATACTACATTTATCAAACTCCAGGGCTATATAGTGAAAAATTAAAACAAAAAATTTCATTTGGGGCATAGTGTGTTTTCTTATGACCTTTCCAGCATAGTAGGAAACAAATTGAGTGAAGAACAAACACACACACTTTCACTGAAATTTCCTGGTTTCTCTCTAGTATTAGCCAAATTCCCTGATTATTCCCTGAGTTCCCCGACTTTTCCCTGGCTTCTGCGATTTGGCAGATACCCTGCAAATGCTATATCTAGGGCTTTCAAAAAGTACTGCTTTCATATTGAAGGGCTTGAATGTACACAAAAAATGATGACAGCTCTGAAGAAAAAGTTCAGTATATATTCAATAAACTTCTCCCTACATACCAATTTTAATAACAGAAGTAACAATTAAAATATACAAAGTCCAATGATGGAAATAGTTGCTTCACTGTTTACCCTAAAAAATAATAAATCAAAATAAATTTGGGTATGCAAAAGTTTTATTTTGTTAATTAATTAAATTTTATATTAGATTATATGAATCTATAGCACAAAACCTGTCAACTGTGACCATGCAAGGAAGAGTAAATGGTAAGAGCAGACCAAGGAAATGCTGGGTCAGGAACATCCAAGAATGGATGGGGCACAGAATGGAGGAGCTGGCAACGGCAATGTGGGACCGAGCCCACTCGAGACACAGTGCATATGAGGCATCAAGGATTGGCATCCCAACAACTGCCGCGGTCATGGGACAGGCAAGGCAAGGATCTATAGCCTAGTTGATTTGTACTTAACTTAGGCTATCATGAATCAGACTAATGAGACTTCTGTTTGATGATGATAATGAAAATGGCTAGAAATTCTGTTCGTTCTCAAAGTTTAGGGAAATGAGGGACATACAGTCAAAACTTGGCTGCAAATGAAATGGGTCCTCATGAGGGCTTGGTCCATGCATCAGTTTTACTTAAAGAAGCACTAAACACAGGCTTAATTAAAAGTATTTTGTGCCTGTGAGCACAGATCTGACAAACATGTGGCTTCTGAAAAAATGAATTATAATAGAGAGTCATAAACAGATTTTGAGGAAAAGTGCCTATAGAAATATGAAGTGTAACAATGCTCACAGCTCACACGGATTAATGAGCTCTGCTGAAACATACATCTTTTCATGAGCTTGCCTACTCTCCACAAAATTAACATGAGGAAGTAATCAACTTTGAAGAAATGCTGATGCGTTTTGCAAGAACAACAAAGACATTATAAAGATACTACAATAAAGATATAACAGTTGGAAATGTAATGGAAGAATCAAAATGAAATTTTTACCTTATTGAACAATAATATTGTTGATTGGGATGTGGATTAACTTTACAAAAAATCCAATAAAGCCCATGATTGCGAATCCAATTGCTGTAGCAATTGCTATTTTTTGAAATTCTGAAATAAGAGGACATCATGTTTTCACAAAACACTGGACCATCAAAAATAAATCATGATATGAAAAAAACAGTTACTTCCTTCTATATACAAAGCTAGTGAAACACGCCATTTTCTTTCTCTAAACCAATTGACTGACACAAGAATAAGCTCGCTAGACGAGAGAAAATTTAACAACAGATATGAACTTCTATAACTAAAGTGTCACTTCTGCTCAGTGAAAAGGTATACTTTACAAACTTTCACCACATTTCCAGAGCTAGTTGCAAAAAATTCTAAGGCAATTTTGAAGTTAATTCAAAAATGTAAAGAATAATGATTCAGTAACCGAATAGGACTTAGGCCATATCATCACTTACCTTTCCTGTCAGGTTTCGTACATCTTTTCACTAATCTTACAGAGTCTTTAACAAATTCTTTGCATGGTTCGAGTGTCTTCTGAACTTGATCCATTTTATGCTGATTGATTTTCGTAAATGGCAAGGAAAAACAAGGCAAAACTGCTACTTTTACACGAAATTTTTCCGGCCCTTGTGATACGTCACTTCTTCACTCTCCAAAAGAAAGAGCCTCGTTCTCAAAACACTGATAAATCTGTAGCCGCTGACCAAGCATTCAAAAGAGTGACAAAAGTTCACTGAAAATTCCTTTGCACGCCGGAACCAGTTGGCTGGGGAGGGGGGACTGCAACCCCACATTTTTGCTGGTACATGATGTCATTCAACAGATACCCTATACTATTTAAGATAGGATATATTTGGATATTCGAAAAGGGGGCTTTCTTGCAATCTAAGTATTTATACAAATTTAAGGGACTCTGCTTCTGACCCCCATTTTCACATCCATTAAGAGCATTCCGCTGGTCCCCAGCCCCCTCACTCAAAAATACGTTTTGGCTTCCCTGCAGTAGTGATTTCTAGGGTGGTTAACCAGGTAGAACCTTCGCTAGAATTTTCGCTCATTTTATTCAGGGGTAACCCCCTAAAAAAAGAATATATTCGCCTTCCTTTTCAAGGTGTATTGATCTTGTTTTGAAAGTGCCTAATATTATAATAATACAAGCTTTTTTAAAAGGAACTACTTTGCTAAGAATCTACGGGTAAACAGCTGAAATGCTTAAAGCAGTTATACTACTGAGCAGAGACGTCGCACATGCCACGACGCCTCTGCTACTAAGGAAAAAACCCATGGAGCTTTTGGATTTGAAAAGTTTTATAAGTACATTAAATCAAGAAATAGGAAGCTGGCTCCATTGAATTACAGAATTATAATACTTCTTTCCTGCTTTATTTGTAAATAGTCTGTTGGTACTACAGAATTTTACTGATATGTGTAAAAGTGTTGCCGCTTTTCGTGCTGTAGTACTTCATTTGTGTTTTTAGTCTTGAATTCCAGCCAAAATTAAAAACAATATTAGAACTTTGATGCTCCATTGCATCTGCACCAATACTTAGGAACTATTAAGGAACTATTGGTACTAGAATTTGATAAAAAGAGGTCTAAAAATAAGAATATGTTAGAACTAGGCCTTGAGCTGGCTCCTTTCAAAGTAAAAAGTGTGTATCACAAATTTCACATTACTACATGGTAATTGTAAGCTGTTTCTGCTGCAAGGCGTAACATCTGTAAATATTGATCAATGAAATGAAAGTCAAAGGAAATGTACGTTTTTCTTATATGAACGTGGCTTATAAGAAAGTTGTACTCAGTTGCTCAGACAGTTAAGAAAATTCAGTTCTGGATTTTTGAGACCTTAAGAAGTTTGTAAATTAATATATGTTTAAACTTGATTTATCTGTGTACAAAATGCTAGATAAGCTATGTTAGCTGCCCTCTAACAGTTTAGCTTCTGTTGTTTACTAAGAGTCAGCATCATTTCATGTGTGTATGGCGCATTTATGGCGCAGTTATGGCGCTCTTTCTCTTTCCACTGATGTGCATGCATAGACATTGGAACTCAAAAATTTTCTCAAGGACAGTTCAGAAAGTTTTAATGTTGGGATGAAAAAGTCTTTCTTATGAAAAAAATACGTGTATTCAAATCCCATGGAATAAGGATACATTCACAACCTACATTAATAACAAATCCTTCATTTTTCTCCACTGCTGGTTTGTTACATGGAAATGCTGTTCTTCCATAGTGTTACACGTTTTTTTTATAAGAAAACTATAATTTTACCTGAGCCTCAATTTTCTTAACTTCTCCCGAAATTGAGCCTGAGATTTTCTTAAATGTTTCTTAACTTTTTCTGAAATAAACTGGCTAAAATGGGTTATACATTCGTTATGAATATTGTATACTTGAATTTGAGTTCCACCATTAACATTCTGAATGCAATAATGACGAACTATCGATTTTTGGCCAATGAAAATGTTTAATTTTGAAAATTGAGCCTCGTGATTTTCTTACAATTTTCTTAAGATTTTGACAATTTGAGCCTCATTTTCTTATAAACTTTTTTGTTATAAGAAAAAACGTGTATTTAGTTTAGCCGTATCTAATGTTTTCTTTGGTGCAAATCGCCAGGGATAGGAAATAGTGGGAGTTGTTCGGACACTTTTATAAGAATATCTAATTTTTCGCTGAGTCTCAATTCCTAGTGGGCTTTGAGACAAATTTAGAAAATAACGCTCAACGTAAGGAACTTAAGTATCGCCCCCTACTTACAGATCTTGCCAAAGACTACAATAAAATTTGTTAACCTGTGCATTAGCTGTATTGGTATGTTTGGTAACTCCATAATTATCAGCAAAACTTCTTATATATTCTGTATGAGGAACAAAGCATGGTGCGATCTAGTGCTCCTAAACTATCCATATCTTTGTTTTTTGTTTTTCTTTCTTTTCTTCGTTATTGATGTAATTATCATATTTTGATGTTAAGCTTAGCATGTATCATTGTAAGCTAGTCAAGTACAAATTACTATAGAGCGAGATTTGTATTTGTAGTGTTAAGATATGTTCATGAATAGAAGTTTGAAAAAAATTAAAATGCTTTGGTTGGAAGTGGTTCAAATAAAGTATTGGAGCCGTAGTCGCATAGGTAAATAAGCTTTCGTAAGTTGTACTTTTCTCACCAAAAAGATATTTAAATCAAGTGTATTTCGTTAGTTTCATACCTTGGGACAGTTTAATAAAGCCATAATTTTTACCACACAAAAACACTTAAAAAATTGATCGAAAATGTGATGGTTAAATCAATAAGTAAATATCTGAATGGCGCAACTGGACGATAGAAGCCGGTTGTGATTTTCTTATGAACTTGGCCATTCAAGCCTCATTGTCTTATAAAAAACCATGTATATACATAGGCTAAATCCCTTCCAGACGCTTGGAAGGCTGTTTTCATTCATAAAAGTTTGTTTGTGCTTTTTTGGCGTGAAGGAAATGAAACATTGAATTTTGCCTAATGGGCGCTTGAAGACGTTACAGTGAATGCGATTTTAATGTTGTTGTTGTTGAGACAGCCTAGCACAGAATAACCTTTGAACCAAGGGAAGTAGACTGTGGACTGCGCGATGGAGACAGCGATTGTACGCAGAGACATTTGGATATTCTTGATAGCTGTCCTCTTAAGTTTCCTCCATTTTGCAAAAGGACAAACCTGCGCTCCGTATGACCAGTGTTCGTGCAAGTTTCCAAATGGTACGTTCATCACTCTGTGGGGCATCGATCAGAGGTAAGATAGTCGTTCAATTTTCTGGAGAATGGACGGGGTACAATATGGCCCCTGTGCAAAAATGTCCGGTATGCACGAGGACCAGGGGTGGTGCCAGGTCTCCAGCTGCCAAGCAAGAAATGTGAACTCAAATTTTATAAACCAAAACTATTTTAAACCATTTTTCAAATTATAGAAGACGCACAACTAGCAATTTTGGAGACAGGGGTCGAATTAACCCTAAAGCTTGTTGAAGAAGAAATGGCATTTGAACAATCTGTGCTTTCTATTTTCCATCTCATACATTTTCCACCCCCTTTTATTCCAACCCCCCTTTTACTAGTTTTCCAAAAATGTGCCATCCTCCCGATTATTGCAACTCCCTAGATTATCCAGTGCTCTAGAGTATTCATTCTTTGGTACACTGGCATGAGATTTTGTATCTAGCATTGCACTACAAGCATAGGACAGCAAAACGAAATGTCAAATCAGCTTGTTCATCTTTCATTTCCAGGTTAAAAGGTCAATTCCCTTATTGGTACAATGATCAATGATGATAGCAGCCTTTATCCTATGCTCTAGAAGGGCATTTTCCTATATTCTAGAGGACCTGGTGTCGAAAAATGTTGCTAGGGCAAGCCCCCAGATCCCACCTTTCTCCCTCACATCTCCCACAATAGTCCTATTTGTGTAATGCTATAGTGGACTTGCATGCCTCTATATTTCTAAGACATCAGAAGCTTATTATTTGTGCTACCTTAGTGCAGGGGGGGACTGGCTGGTTAGGCTATTCAGGTGAATGCCCTAAAAACATTAGATTCTGAATATGGAAAACTATATGAAAGAACTGACATTAAATCTGTGGATTTATCAGGATTCTCAGCCTTTTTTGATATCTCTACCCACTGATTTACATTTTCTAGAATTAGTGGACCAATTTGGTCAAACTGTGCTCAGGCCAAGAAATTTAGTCATTTTTGGGTCTGGCATGAACCATATCTGGGATAGGTGTACACACCTTGGTATCAGGCAAAGATGATGTTGCATCTTCTATTTCCTACTGCTGTAATAGCATTATTTTAAGTAAGCCTTAGACACCCCATTAATGAAAATATAGAAGTTATGCCCCTGGATGTACATGTACACACTTGGTCCCAGGTGTGCGCTTAATATGTCCACTTGACTTCTCTGGCTTACGGAGTAAAACCAATTTAGTTAAGGCTTTTTTATTTGTGTTCTGGCATTCACTATGAAGTTCAAGTTTAGTACTTTCACCACATCCTGTATCGCTGAAGACAAAAAGTCTGAAGGGGATGCTTGCTAAATCCTGCAGACAGGCCAAGGGCCAATGAGACCTAGTGTGGACACAAAAGAAAATATGTAATGTGAAGTGGGCTCATTTTTAATTTCAAAGGTTTACTTTTGAGCTGGCATGGAGCTGGATCTTCCTACCTCTTAAGAGCTGACAAAATTTTACAATCCACAAGTGTTTTCAAAACTCTGATTGATGAATCAATGTCATACAAATTTGTTGGAACTTTCTGATTTTTTTTTTCATGATGTTGTTTGTCATCGCTCTCATACTCAAATGCAAAGGTTATTATGATGACAACAATTTGTTTCATACTTTCTTAATATTGCCACCAACAAAAGTTTTTTGGTAACTAGAATGCAATTGATTTCTTTAAGGTGTTAAAATTATTTCTATACACTCACAGAAGCATCTGTGTCTTTCTTCATCTCAAGTCAGTGTTGCAATTTTTGTAAGCACTACAGACTTCTGTTAAAGGAATCTGACATTGCAAAATAGAAAGCTAGACCATGCAATAATATTTGTAATTATGGTTGTTTCAAAGAGGACCTACAATGGCCCTCTTTAGTTGTCTCTTCACAACACCATTTTCCTGGCCCTCTCTTCAGAATGTCCCCATAAAGGCTGACATAGTGTGTGAAATTGCCCTTTTATCTTAACCCATTCCAAAATTTAGTTCACAGCTAATGCAAAAATGAATGCAGCATCTTATGTATTTTTTACTTCAAGCTGTCAATGAGTTGTGTTTAACTTTAAGGTGTTTTATTAGCATTTGCTTCAATGTATTAGAATGGTTTGGAGTTTTGCAAATTAAGATCTAATGACATTGTATCTTACTGTGTGAGTCATTTTTGCATGTACTTTCACTAATAGGATGCTCATTTATTGCAGATATACCATTTCAGGTAGTGTTCCAGGAGCCTCTTATTTGTATCGTCCATGTACTGGTCTCATTGAACCCAATTCAGAGTGTAATGGAGCAATAGTAAGTGCTTAGTGACTGCTCATTTCACATGTGAATCAGAAATACATTCACTGATTAGCCCTGTGAGAGCCCAGTAGCTCTTATATGGATAAAAGGAGAACAATTATAGTCAATATAGTTTAGGCATGAAGCATTTTTATTTTATAAGAAACTAGTTTATGAGAAATGCATACTAGGCTTGCACACAGTTTAAGAAGCTTTACTCAAAAGAAATTTAGAAACAATAGATAGTGAGCTCTTTGCCAATAGTACTTCTATTTCTTAATTGTTTGATCTTTATTAGAACATATTGCAACTTCTTATTTTGATCAGATCAGGGTTTTTCCTGGTGATTAGTGATTGTATCTATTCAGAGAAGCTCAACTTACAAACAATAAGGCAACTTTTGGTTTCAAAAATAAGAAACTAATTAAGAAACTGTTAGTACAATCAAACTTGTCAGACTCACTTAAATCAGATATTTTACAAGTAGGACATATATGTATTGTCCAGGTCCGCTTTGTGCAAATGCTGTAGTTTTTCCTTGCGTATGTTGGACTAAATAAGTCAAATATTAGCTTAAGTTGGAGGTTTTTATCCTGCATTGGCTGGAAAAGCTGGAATTAATTTTTAATAATAATAATAATTTTACTTTTCATCTGTAAAAATCCAACTAAACTAGTCACTTCTATTTGTTATCTAATATCTAATTTAAGTGTCTTCATAATGACATTGGGGCCAATTTTATAAAATTCTGAAATGTCAAAAAGCCCCCCCTAAAAACAGGGTGTCTAGCAAAATTATCACTTCCTGTTGTTATCACAACTTTCTACTATGTATATAAGTACTCAATGTTAGGCTTATCTCTCATATGAATAAGACAGATTTGTTGTAACTTTTCTCCATATGAAAATGTGACAAGGGGTGGTGATGCTGCAAAGTTGTTAGGATTGTTCTTGGGTTTTTGACTCATGTAAGAACATTGTGGCTCAAACAAAAACTTTTTTCTAAGCCTATGTATTTGTAGTTTCATGCTGTTCCATGTTGCTTATTAAGCAATGTGCAAAATGGGTAAAGTACTGGTTGTTGAAAGCAGTTATTTTTGTTAAGAATTGGATTGGGGGAATCTTGATACCCTAAGGTCCCTAGGGTCAATTTATTGGAAATTAAAAGTCATTAAATATTTTGTGACAACAGTTGGACTGCCATTGATGTTGCAGGTGAAAAACACAGCTTTTTGATAATTTGTAAGATCAGAATGACAGCAAAGAGAGACCACATATTTCTGATTTTAACAATACTGGTGGCTGATCTGATGTTTCAATTCCATGATAAATACTTTTCCATAATTAAACTTAAACATAGTAAACTAAATTGTGTGACTTAAACAGTGTGACTTTACTTCAACGTTTCGACTCAAGCTTGAGTAATCTTCAGCATGAGGATAATATAAGTGGGTGCAAGTAAATAACCAGCCTGCTCCTGTTTTGAATGCTGTTCTATGTTATCATTTAGCTTTTATTACAGTTATTTTGTTGTTTGTATTGATGACTAGTTGGCATTCTTAATCCTATCTGTTGTCATTTCCAGTATAATTGCCAGTGAAATTAGACCACTATTTGTATCAATAATATATATTGTAAAGTGTAATCCAGTATAAATAAGTATATACATCCACACAGACATACATACATACATACATACATACATACATACATACATACATACATACATACATACATACATACAT